>APFE031071624.1:29158-45828 GCA_000404065.3 Pinus taeda
GATTACATAGCACCTGAATATCCCATAAAATAAAACATATTCAACATATAGACCAAAGAGTATATGAAACAACTCATTAATAACAAATTGTTGAGAAGAATGGACTTATTTGTATTAATAGGAAACAAAAGAAACCATTACAACCTGAGCCTTGGTGTTGTGCAAGTTCCTCCCAGGGTCAGCAAGAGTTTTCCTTTCTACTTTGACAAGCTCACTCACTTCCAATATGGAAACAAGAAAGGATGGTAATCTCTCCTCACAAGTTTACAATGGAAGTCCCAATTCCAGCAGCATCTACCCTTTGGAATGTTTAGCTTTCAACCTCCCCTCCTCTGGCCCAAGGCCTGTATTTATAGTGTTCTAGAGGAAGTTATTCAGTTCCAACATCAATGGGATACTCCCTCTTTTGAATGGGGTAGCTCCTCTCTTGATGGGATAAGTTCCTCTATCATAGGGATGCATGAACCATCTGGAGGCGCTCAATACACGTCAAACACTCTTCTAGAAGGCTCTAGAAGTGACCACAAGTAACTTTTTTAAGATGAAACTCGTGCCTTTTGACCTTTACAGGGGTACGCACCCATCCTTTAGCTTAAAGAGCGTACAAGTACGCAGGTACAATGAGTTTGGGATGCGTACATGTAGGCAAGGTAGAGAGAACCTGCATACCCAGAGATAAACATGTTTTTAGTGACTTTCTCTCTTTTTTGAAGCTTGACATGAAGAGCAGAGGTATTAGGCTTGACAAGGAGGATAATATGACTATTGATGGAGCCACATTAACTGCAGATAGTCATGGTGACAAATTTCAGTGTAACAATCCTTTCAAGGGATGACTGTGGAAGATCCAGATACATTTCTATTTGAATTTAATGTCTTATGTAGAAGTTATGATTATACAATAGATTCTCAGAAATTAAATCGATTTCCTGCTACATTAAAAGGGGCAGCCTTGAGATGGTTCATGGGATTAGGCTCCGCTTCTATTTCAACGTGGAATGATATGGAGGAGACATTCTTGTCAAAGTACTAGGACTATTGCAGGACCAGGAACTTAAGGGAAGAGATATTTAGAATGACATAGAAGGAGAATGAAAACTTGGAATATTATGTGGAACGGTTCCACTATAATCTACAGAGGTCTAAACACAACGATTTAGACCAGGAAATCTTGAAGACAATATTCATAAGAGGAATGAGGGATGACTGCCTTGACACCTTGAATCTATTGGGAAAAGGGGATATATCGTAAGAACCAATTGCTGAAATCAAAAAGCTCTGCCTAAGATGTTCTCGAGGATTGTCCAAATGAAGGAATACAATTTGGGGTGCCTCTATTCGCATACAAAAATATGTAGGAAGAGGAGTAACTAGAGCAAAGATCGGGAATTTGTTTAAAAATTTCAAGACCGATATCCTCAGTACTCTCTTAGCCCAGATAAAAATAGCACAAATCAAGAAGACACAAGAAGAAGCTAACACACCCCTGGTCGTGTTCTGTCTGACTTGCTAGAAGAAACATCCTTTCAAAGAATGCAAATTAAACAACATCAGCGTATGTAATATCTGAGAGTTGGAGCATTCGACAGAGAAATTTTTGGAGCTTTCTATAATAAAGGTAGTATTTAAAGAGTCAAGCGAAGAGGTGCAGTCCTCTTACTTCATCTCACTGAGGAGGCCATGGCAACTGCGACCTCCAGGTATGTCTCAAGACTTTTCCTCTTTCAATATGTGGAACAATGCATATAATAACCAATAATATCCATGGTAGTATTTTGGCCCTCCTTCAGCACAATTTCCTTCACCCTAGAACCAATGGTCTCCATCTCGCCC
This sequence comes from Pinus taeda, assembly GCA_000404065.3. NCBI lineage: Eukaryota > Viridiplantae > Streptophyta > Pinopsida > Pinales > Pinaceae > Pinus > Pinus taeda. The sequence continues at coordinate 30,992 of APFE031071624.1, forward strand.
TGTTCAACATCCTCAACCCCAACCATACCCTTGGAACCAGAATTGGAGAGGAAATTCCCAGAATTTAGCTCGACCTGGACCACCCATGTAACAGCAACTGCAGTTACCTCCTTTCCAAGATCCTACTCCTCCACCACTTGTGCGAACCCAACTACCTGTGCAACCTAACCAAAACCCAAACAATAAAGTAGCTTAGGGCGTAGAGGCTTCGATGACCTTCCAGACCTACCTTATTACCCCCGTGGGGCTTAATGAAATACAATTGTGACTAGGCACATAATTAACCCTAAGCACTCCCCTATCATTACAAGGAGGACTGTGAACCATCCAGAGGAGATGTCAGAGGCTCTGAGGTAGCTACTATACCTACAACATCTGATCTAGAGGAAGTTGTTACATCTGTAATAGTCGGTGCGCGAAGAATTGTTATGGCTGTAACAACCAATTCATGGAAGGTTGATACACCTATAACAACAGATTTGACTATTGTAACACAGGACCCCCTGTATCCTTAGAGATTGGTTGAACCTAGGATGACGTCACAGCATGAATCTGATTTTCTTAGGGAGTTGAAAAAATTGTATGTACGAATTCCTCTACTGCAAGCCCTTAAATAAGTACCCATATATGCCAAGACAATGAGAGATTTGTGCATCAAGAAACTTGGGAGGAAGACTAAAGTCCCTGCCACCATACATGTGATGGGAAAGTTATCCGAATTAATGTTTGCTCAGCCTCTCTTTACTAGGTACAATGATCCAAGAAATCCTATGGTCATTGTCTACATTAATGATCAACCCATATCCAACACATTGATTGATCTTGGGGCTATCATTAATATAATGACGAAGGATCTCTTTATCGCTCTCAGGTTACAAGGACTTAGACATACTCCTACTATGTTTGAACTAGCAGACAGCTCTCGTGTTAAACCCAAGGGGATGTTAGAGTATATAGTGATTACAATAGCTTCCCTTGAGATATCCCACTGATTTTCTTATCTTATAGCTCAAATCCAATTTGCGGGGACATCCTTTGATCCTAGGGAGACCTTGGCTAGCCACTACAGATGCATTTATAGGCTAGAGATGGGATCCATGGTGATCTCGGATAGCCAAACAACACAAAATCTTTATCTTTATCCCCCAAAACCAAATATGGATGTGTACAACCCTTGGTGGGATGAGTTTTAGCTTGATTCAGATCTTTCCCTGCCACTCCTAACTCTGGGGAAAGCCCAGTATTTCAAAAATGAGACAGAAGATGATGTCATTAATGGTTTTATTAGTAATTCACTTTCTGTTGCTTCTGTTAAAAATGAAAATGAGGAAGAAGAGGTGGAAGATATAGATTTTGAACAAATGAGGACCGCTCCAAATATTGCTAATAGTCCAATTGAGATCGAATTTGGAAATTTTTTGAATGTTAATCCCAACCTAACTGTTGAACAAAACTAACGATTGTTACAGGTGTTACAGAAGTATAAAAAGGTTTATGCATGGGATTATATGGATATGAAAGGGATCCGCCCTAACCTATGCACTCACCCTATTAATTTGAAGGATGGCTACAAACTAGTCAGACAGTCACAACATTGCATGAACCCTGCACTAAAAGAGGTGGTGAAAGAAGAACTACAAAAACTCATGAGTGCTAATTTTATTTATCCAATATATGACAGTCAATGGGTGTCACCACTTGTCATCATTCCTAAAAAGATTGGCAAGTGGAGAATCTATGTTGATTACAGAGAACTCAATAAGGCACTCAAAAGGACCATTTTCCCTTACCATTTATAGATCAGGTCCTCGATACTCTCTCCGGAAAGAAATTCTTTTCATTTTTGGATGGATTTAGTGGCTACAATCAAATACAGATTGCTCTGGAAGACCAGGATAAAACGACCTTTACTTGTCCTTGGGGAACCTATGCATACAAAGTACTTCCTTTTGGGCTCTGTAATGAGCCAACAACCTTTCAAAGGGAAATACTAGGAATTTTCTTTGACTTATTGAATGATTACCTGGAAATCTTCATGGATGAATTCACACCTTATGGAGATGCTTTTAAAACAACATTAGTAAATATGGAAAAAGTACTAGAACAATGTGTACATACTAATGTTGCATTAAGCACTGAGAAATGTCAGATGATGATGATTGAAGGTATCATGTTTGGACACTAATTTGTGCTAATGGAATCAAGGTAGACCCTGCAAAAATAGAGGTAATTCTAAAATTCCAACCCCAAAAACGCAAAAAGATGTATGTAGTTTCTTGGGGCATGCAGGGTATTACAGGAGATTTATAGAAAAAAAATTCAAAAATTGCATCGCCATTATTTTCCTTGCTCATGAAGGATGTTGATTTCTTGTGGACAGGGAAGTGTGAGCAGGCCTTCTTAAAACTGAAATATTGTGTATCAGCAGCTCTGGTCTTGCGATGACCTAATTGGGAACTATCGTTTCACATAGCTACGGATGCATCAAATATTGTTGTAGGTGTTGTTCTGGGCCAACTGGAGGATAATAAATCTTATGCTATTTACTAAATAAGCAAAAATATAACCCCAACTGAGCTCAACTACACAGTGACCGAGAAGGAGTTCTTAGTAGTCGTGCATGCCATCAATAAATTCCGACATTACATCACCGGGTATCAAGTATTTGTACACACTAACCATTCTGCCATTCATTTTTTAATGAATAAGCCAATTACAAATTGTAGAATTATATGCTGGTTATTGTTGTTACAAGAATTTGATATCACTATTGTAGATAAGCCTGGAAAAGACAATGTAGTAGCTGACTTTATTTCTAGGCTAACTATTGATGACAATTGCACTCCCACTGAAGATTCTTTCCCTGATGAATATCTTTTTGCTATTTCTACTTACTCACCTTGATATGCAAATATACCCCATTATCTTGCTGCAGGTAAGTTTCCACAGTATTTTTCCTCCAAGGAGAAAAGAAAAATCATACACCAAAGTGATACATATACCTGGCTAAATGGGAACCTCTACCACACTAGACCAGATTTACAGATCAGACGTTGTGTTAGAGAAGATGAGGTCTTTGATATCCTTAAAGCCTGTCATGAGGAACCCTGTGGAGGACACTTCGCAGACAAACAGACAGGATACAAAGTCCTTTGAATAGGGTATTATTGGCCGACAATATTTCAGGATGCCAAGAAGTTTGTGAAGGGATGTGATAGTTGTCAAAGGATGGGTCAACCACTGCAATTAGATGAGATGTCGTTACAGCCCCAAATTGCCTTAGAACCTTCCTCTAGATTTTCTAGGACCAATTAATCCTTCATCTAGACAAAGATCCTACATCTTGGTCTACACTGACTATGTCACAAATGGGTTGGGGCGAAGGCACTAACTAGAGCCACAGAGGAAGCTATCTCAGACTTTATGTTTGAAGACATTTTTGTTGGGTTTGGCATACCTAGGGAGATAGTCATAGATGGAGGACCCCTGTTCACATCTCATAAGATCCAGAAGTTGGTCGAGAAATATAAAATCCATCACAGAATCATAACATCTTATCATCCACAAGAAAATGGCCAAGTAGAAAGCACTAACAAAGTCATTGAAGGGATCCTTACTAATACCGTGGCCAGTCATCGAAGAAATTGGGATGACAAACTTCTAAAAGTGTTATGGGCATACAAGACTACATGGAGGAATACCACTGGATTCTCACCATATGAACTTGTGTATGGCATGAACCCTTTATTCCCCATTGAATTTGAAATCAAGACACTAAGGACAACATTGCAAGTCAATTTGGATTTGGCTACAACACAAAGGCAGAGATTGAACCAACTCAATGAATTGGAGGAGAAATGGTTGGCTACTGTCCAGAAAATAGAGATTATCCAATAGCAAAGAGCTAAGTGGAATGACAAATTTATAAAGAAGAAGAAGTTCCATAAAGGAGATTGGGCTCTCTTATATGACTCAAGGTTTAAAGACTTCAAGGGTAAGCTCTGCACCAGATGGCTAGGTCCTTATGAGGTAGATGCGGTCTTTGACAATGGGACTGTAAATTTGGTGACCACTGACAGTGCGAGGACACCATTACTTGCAAACGGGCACTGTCTTCAGTTATATCACAAACCTACTTCAAGGGATTCATTTTTCGACATTTTCACAAATTTGGATCTACAGATTACGGGAATAGGGGAAAGCCCCCCTGTGCTATAAAAAAATTAATTTTTCCCAGGTGCAGACAGACACTTTTGTAGCAGTTGAAAACCACCTAGTGGCAGCTGTTACACACTGTGTAACAAAATTTGTTATTTCAAAGCATATTCTTACGATAAGTGTTGCTACATGATCTTTTCTTCTTTATCTTTTTGTAGAAATTAAAATAATATATATCAGTCATCTTGGTTGTTACATCTATAATAACCGATGACTTTTCAGGAATAAATGAGATATTTCATTGTAATAAGTAGAAGAACATCACCATGATCCTCGTCATTAGAATTAAGTTCATGTGTCTCACTGCCCGAGCCTGGTTCGTGCGTCGTACTGCCCATTACTTCACCCCACATCACCCAAGTATGTCATCAAAAAGGTAATATTGAATTCATTTTATTTTGTAATTATGGCAACTTAACATGACTATTGATAGCCGAGGATGACTGTCATAATTAAGCCAAGGGGGGGAACGAATCATATGGCGACATGGTTGTCACATGACTTGTGATTATTAGAAGAATCCAACAATTAAGGCATGATGACTTGGTAGTTATTGTTACTTAATGTTGATCATACCAAAAAGGGTAAGTGTACCATCGACGATACCTCCCCATGACTCACCATTAAGAAAAACTCATTTTTGTAGTATGAACCATGTGTGCCAAATCCCAATCCAAAATCTTCACCTGCACCACCCTACCATTTACCCCTGCTGGAAGTGCTAAACCCCCATTCAGAGTGCTTGGAGAAGACAAAATAGTAGTGCAGGCTGAAACAACTATATTGTGTGTCGACTACCCCGAAGCACTTAAAGGGAAGGATAAGAAGGTGGAACAGCACTGAATTGCATAAGCAATGGGAGGAGCAGCAATACAACACAATTTAGGGTCCACAAAAGCCTTGGAAGATTGCCCAGAAGCATGCCAGATTTTCAAGGATGCAGGCTGGTTCGAATTCTTCTGGAGGTTGGAAGGATCAAACGGTGGTGTTCCATGGAATTTGCAAAGAATCTAGAGAGAAACCAGACAAAGGTCAGAGGGTTGAAGTTGGAGTTTACGGAAGAGGTGATTGCTAGAGATAGGATTTCCAATAGAAGGGAAGAGATGGTTTAATAAGAAGGTCAATGACTCCTCATTGAAAGAGGATTTCCTCTAAGAAGAAGAGTCACTAGTAAAGAAAGGCAGGGGAATTGATATAAGTTCACTCCCCCAACCATGGGCAAATGTTGCCCTCTACCTCATCAAGTACATTACTTGCAAAGGAAGGGAAACAATTGTGTTTAGTTACCATTTTCCATTGTTGAACCACCTCCAACATCAACAGCTAATCAACCTTCCTTATTTCTTGCTGGGCAACATTAGGCATATGGCCGCGGCTATGAAAACAATTGTGTATCCAGAAATGTGTGTTACCAACCATGGCCTTATCAAATTCATTGTGTTAGACGCTTTGAGCCAACAAGGAAAGAATTGGGAATAATTCATGTGGAAAAGGCCCAGGACCACCCATAGAGGGCAAACTGAGACATCTGAGGAAGCTCTAGAGGTGACAAAGGAGCAACTCTGGCCATTGACAGTAAGGGTCAACAAGAGGGCAGTTGATAAACCAATTGGCAACAAGAAGAAGCAAGAGAGGATAAGGGTTAGCGAGCACCCAAAGTCCCCATCCATGTCAAGAAAGAACAAAGAAGCAGTAGAGCAGAAGGACGAGGAGCAAGCTCAGCCAAAAGAACCTCCTTCACCTGGTGTTATGAGGAATTTTGCATCTACGGATAAATACTAATTCCCTAGGTAGGTAGCTATACCTAGAACAATATACTTAAAGCGCTTATTCTTTTTCTATAGACGATAAATAAGACAAATGGAATCAAAGGACCTACTTGTTCTTTCGATTTCCTTCTGTCTCCCTTGTATGACTCCCATCGCTCCTTCTCGAACTTAACTCGCTCAAAAAGTACCTGCAAGCATAAAGAGAAGATGAAGAACTAATCAAAGCAAGAGACCTATTGACTATAAGTAAATGGAATCAGATACATTCACACATATAAACATCATATATCAAGATAAGCATATGGACAAAGGTGTAAACAACTTTATTAAGTGGAAGGAAGAATTACAAGCATGAAGTCCAATCCATTGCCACTCTTCCAGCTTGGGTTCCAACCAACATCACATCAATAGCACAACACTTCGGTAGCATAACACTACTTGCTTATACTCTCAATTCTCACACCAATAGTATCTCCTTACAAATTCTCAAAGTCCATCCCCTAATCACTTAGATGAGTGCTCAATTTGTAGGCAAATAGAGGAGGTTTGGTCATAAATGAGGGTATTGAATGGCCTTCCAAACTTAGAGTTAGTTACCATGGAGGAAGGGATGAGAGGATAGGAGGTTACTTAACTCATTCCCTATCCAATTTTGAGCTCATAGGAGATGATAAGTGTGGGAATCTTCTAGATGTCTCTATTCTCATAACCCTATGTGAATTTCTCTCAATCTTGCCCAGCGTAGGTCAAAGTGGGCCTAGGTGCTCTGCAGAGCACCTTGACATGGGCCTGCCCGCATTGAAGCACACTTACCCCTGTCCAAGGCTGTGCTAGTCCCTCAAGGAGGCAATTATGGAGGGCTTCAGGCCAAGAAACTCTCAGGGAAGGAGGCATTCAAAATGGTGACTTGTCTAGGGCATGCAAAAACTGAATTAGGGTTTTATGAGCCCTAATGGTACTGATCTGAATGATGGGAGTGAAGCACCCAAATGGATCTATAACACTTGGTAAGAGAAAAACCCAATCCTTGCTATCAAAAATTGCAATTCTAGAGAAAGAAATTAGAGAATTGAGGGAACAACTAGCAGAAGGAAAGGCATAGCCAAGAGCCCTAGGGCTAGATACTTTGGCAGAGGTCATGGATAGGGCCAGAAGGGGAGAAATCCTAGGCACTCTATCCATAGCTTCTGCTAAGAAGTTGGTGGCATCAAGATTCAAAGTCTATCCAGTAGACACCAACTCAAGGGAGACTGAAACTGAAATCTGGGAAGCTATTACACAAGAACCTATTGAGGATGTTGTTGTTACACAAGAACTAGCAACCGAGATAGCACAATGCATAGGAAGTGATCGGGTAATGGATACGCTAGAGCCCTTGGCTGACATTGTTGTTTCATCAGAACTAGCAGTGGAGGAGGAAGTCAGCCAAGAGGAAGAAGAGAAAGATAATATCCATGAGCCTATGGTCAACACTGCTACTACGCAAGAACCAACAGTGAAGACCGAAGCCGATCCAGAGAAAAATGATGTAGAGAAGTCTGTGGATAACACTGTTGCTACACAAGATCCAGCAGTGAAAATGGAGGCTGACCAAGAAGATAAAGAAACTATCACAAAATCCACTAACGAAGATGTTGTTACACAAGAACTAGCAGCCGAGTTGGAACAGTTTCATCCTTAGTAGGTTTCTATACCCTCAATTGATAGTGCATGTGGAAGAATGTCGAGTCCTGATGAAGGATGGTGTTCTGAGAGATTGTTTTTGTTGCCAGAGCTACAAAAGTGGAAGCATCTCACACTCTCTCTACAGGAGGGATTTATTTCACTCGAAATGCATAAAAGAATGATGGATTCCCTGAGAGAAAAATGGCTAAAAGAAGAATGGGAAAGAGAAGAGGAGGCATAGAGGCACAAGGAAGTTATAAAGAAGAAGGATGAACAACTGTATCACCTGCATTGACAAGTCTCAAACCTGATGTTTGACAAGACTAAACTCTGTGACCTTGCTCTAAACCTGCTAGCATGCAAGCGGTCATCCCCATAATACCCTGTATTCCTATGGGAACATTACTACTTATTTAAATTAAAGGAAGTTTATGAGAATAGGTCCTATTTGGGTTATTCAACCCATACCTTTTTGGAATTTTTTCGCTCTTGTGACTTTGATGACCAAAGCTTGTTGTGCGAGTTGTTCTTGCACAATAACATGTGTGAATATGTGAGCATGAACATGGTGGCGAGAGTCCTCTCCTACATGGGGGACTTGCAATTACAGACCTTCCTTTCATTCATGAGGAATCAGATTGAGTGGCACTTGGCCAAGAAAACAACAGAAACCAATGAGGAAATAACAACATTGTGGGTCAAGGTTGAACCAGGAATGGCTTACGAACTCCAATAAGAGTTTTGACTATTCCTAACCACTGTAGAAATCAGAGAACAATCAACCGTATACAGAAAAAGAATCATGAGGATTTGCCTCAATCTGTTTACAAATATGAGGAGCAAAGCATTAGCCAAATGTCTTAAGTGCACCGAATCTTGTAGTGCGGAGTTATAGGAATGGGACCCCTTTGAGTACATGAACTTCATGGTTGCTGTTACATGGGTGTCGGAATATGTTCAGATTATATAGACACTGGGGGCATTTTGGATTGGCCTCAGGTTCAAATTTCCTTTGATATGGTTCCCATTGGATGAGTATCAACCCGATTACCATCTATGTGACTACGAAGAGGAATCTTGGCCACATCAGTTAATGGCCGTTCAAGGATTCAGAGTTTCGAGTGATGATACTGCTAGTGCCTACAATTTCACATATTTGCATTGGGGGTATAGTAGAAGGAACTAAGATTCTGCATGGGGACATGCAGTTGCTTCAGTCAAGGGGAGATGTTGGGTGTGGTTTTTTTACTTGTTTTCTACCCATTCTTTCCCCAGTTTTGACCTTTATGTCCTCTAGGCCTATGACTTTATATGACCAAATTCCCTATTTTCTTACCTTTTTAACCTATTCTATTGCCATGTTACTTTGTTGTATTTTACCGAATAATACGAGGCTTTATTCTTTTTTGTGGCTAACTGGGAGAGTATTGAAGAAGTATTTTGAAGTCCTTCTTTTCAGGTGATGGCTCGCGAGAAAAAAGCTATACAGGCAACAAGGATTAACTACAGAAAAGGGTAGAAAGGTTTTTTGTTACACATTAGATGATGTTACAGGTTGCTGCTACACATTAGATGCTATTACAGGTTGTTATTAAACATTATATGTTGTTACAGGTTGTTGTTACACATTGGACGTTGTTACACCACGCGTTGATCCATCGTCACACCAACAGTGTTGCCGCCAGTAATGTTGTGTCATCCCGAACTGCCATTCACTTGCTATTGTTTCACCGAAGCTAGAAAATGTGGGTATTATTCCACATAACAGTTGTCGACAATATGTATTGTTTATTTTTGAAGCAACAAGACTCAAGCAGTTGCAGTCATAATTGATGGATATTTGTATTTAGCAATAGGTTGTAACTAATTTTATTTTTGATCATCATGAGAATCGTGAGATTCCCATGACTGATCTGTTTCTAATTTTGAGTTGTAATAACTATAAAAGACTTGATTTTTCATGAAAAAGGACACGACATATAAAAGAGTACTGTTACTCTACTTCTGTAATTCTTAGTTTATTTGTAATATCAATCAGCATTGTGATGTTGTTACTGTTCTTCAATTGATTTGTTAATCAATTTTGTGTTCTTCCTACACCTTGCTGAGGAGGAAGGGCCCTCCTCTTTGGCAGGGATTGCAGTCATATAGGTAGTGTACATTCTAGTTTAATTCATTGATTTATGGTTTCTCATTGTTGTTGTACAAATCGTGTGTTACATTCGTTGTTATTTCTATTTATATTATGTTTTTACATTGAGTTAATCAACAAAATGGTAGTAACCAACTGGAGTAGATATTAGTTCTTGTGTGGCGCGCCTTTACTTTGATAGCTGCAAGTTGTGATTTAATTCTGTAGAGTGTTTTTTTTATGTCTACATGCATGGTTTGATTCAACAATTTAGATCAATGACATATTTTACAATTTTCTGCATTTTCTTATGCTTGGCTAGAGTGTATTGACACAGATAGTGCAAACTCCATCGAAACAGCAAGACCTACCCTGGGTTGACAATTAATGTTGCAGTCTCAGTCAATTAAGATTGATTAAAACAGAACTACAAACCTCATAAAGGAGGAAGCATGTAATCTCATTCTTCTTGAAGAAAGGACACAAGAAGAAATACTTTGGAAAAATAAATTATAGAATTAGATGGTTGAAGGACTAAGAGTGAAATAGTACTTTCTTCCACAATTTGATGCTTCAACATTGTCACTACCATCATATTTCTTCCCTAAAAATCTAGGAAGGTGTCAAATTTTAGGATGATGAGGACATGGCTAATGTGTTGGACCAATATTATAAATACCTATTATCTAACTGCAAACTAGACCACTTAGAGGCTATAGACAAAATAGTTCAACACATTTCACCTCTAATTACCAAAGAGAAAAATGAGGCTCTCTTAAAAGACATCTCTATCAAAGAAGTGGGAGAGGTAGAAAAATATATGCCCTGTAACAAGGCCCATATAGACCAAACAACTTCACTACTAGCTTTTTTAGGCTTATTGGTCAACAATTGTACATGATATCTAGCAAGAAATGGAGGAAGAAAGGAGATCAAAAACCATCCTTAAATCTCTTGATGCTACCTTGTTCACTTTAGTTCCCTAAAAGGACAAAGTAGAGGACCCTGACAACTTACATCCCATTACTTTGCATAATGTACTCTACAAATTGATCACCAAAATAACATCTAATTGTCTCAAACCCTCCTATGTTAGCTCATTTTAATGAAACAAACTGATTCTATGGAGGGGCGTACAATTTTGGATGGTATAATTATTGCACATGAAACCATTCACTCTTTCAAATCCTCTAAGAAACTTGGCATGCTTCTAATACTTGATCTCTCTAAGGCATTTGATAAACTCAATTGGAACTACCTCTTCAGGACTCTGCATATTTGGCTTCGAACTTGACTGGATCTATTAGATTAGGAGCCTTATCTCTTCAAACTTCTTCTCTATTTTCTAAATTGATTTCCTATTGCACCCTTTTCAACCCATCGTGGTATTTATAAAGGATATTTGATGTCATATTTTCTCTTTATTATAAAAGTGTAGGGTCTTGGGCAAGCATTCAAAGTGGCAGTTGAAGAGAAAAGAATCAAAGGATTGTGTCTATTTGGAGACGATCTCACTCTATTGCACCCACAATTTGTGCCAATGATACCTTGGGTATGGGCGTTCCAACTATTCAAGAAGCCAAAGGATTTTCTCAAATTTCAGAAAACATCTCACATGCCTCGCATATGATAATAAACATAGATAAGCACCATATTTTTTTCTTTAATACAACTTGACTATGAATAAACATATGGAAAAGTTACTTGTTTTCCAAATCAATAAGTTACTAGCAAAATACCTAGGAGCAGCACTTGTAATAGTTCCATCAAGCTCAGTTTATGGGAGGATCTCGTTAGTGAATTCATCAACAAGTTAACTAGGTGAACTTTCTAATCACTAAACCTGGTAGGAAGACTAGTCCTCCTCAAGTTGATCCTACATGCTTTGAAGATATATTCATGCTCTATTATGATGGCTCCCTCCACCATCCTTAACTCAATCAAAAGCCCACAATTTTATTTCTTGTGGGGAGGAGAAAAATTGGAGAAACAAATGGGTGCTTGTAGCTTGGGATAAGGTATGCAAACCCAAGTTGAAAGGATGGCTAGGGCTAAGAGATATTTCAACTTTAGCTACAATTTTGAGAGTTGATATTTGGTGTCATTGGATTCAAGGTAGTTAACACCTTTGGAAATATATATGGATGAGAAAATATGAAAAACACCTTCCTATTGGGAAGTTCATAGGAATTGCATTATCCCAAGAAGGCCCATCCATTTGGAATCTAGCAAAAAAAGGAAAGCATTTGATACAACAACACTTCTTCTAAAAAGTTCTTGATGGACAGATAACCATGTTTTCAGATGAAACATTGCAACAACTCCCAAAGCTCCATGACCAAAATGACTTAAGGGATTTTCACCTACACATGACCTCCCAAGGATTTCAAACGTCAAAGACTATTGGGAAGAATCTAATTCAGATCAAACATGGATACAATAGTTAATTTCAAGGGAATGGAACCCCGGGCATAGGGGGGAGACTTGGTCAAACGTTTGGAAAAAGCTTTAGAAAAGACTCATCTCGATATCCGACCTAGCTTATAAACTACAATGGGGTTATGCACTAAGTGGTTCCTTTTTTATCCATGCAGCCTATAGCTTGGAAGTAAGTTTCAAAGAATTTCCAAAAGATACCATATAGAGGTGCAATTGGTGGATAAATATATGGTTGAATTTTTCCATCTTCTTATGACTCCTGGCTCAAGGAAAACCTTAACCTCAGAGAACATTAAAAAACATAAGCATATGGGCCCCTCCAATTATTCTTTGTGCCTTGAGGACACTAAAAATGTGGAGCGCATCTTCAATAGTTTCCCTTATTCCAATCATTTAAGGAGTGATCTAGAATTTGGCATTGTTGGTGTTAACACCCAGGTTGTTCCCTATGACTCCCAAGGGAATACGGCTGGGGTAACCACTAACCAATCTTTGGACTACAACTTCTAGCCCAGCTGTAATCAGAGAGGGCTCTCTCTGTAAGGTTTGTCACTGTTTTTATAGAGGTCTTAGGCTAGTTATGAAGTAAAGGTTTGTTTGCTTTTGCTTGGTTGGGAGGATGTTTTCTGATAATTTTGAAATGCTCTCTGCAGATGAATTAATCCATTGGGCAATGGGGTCTGTAGCTGTTGTTTCCTTGAGATCCTGGTTTAGTGCAGCTGGAATTACAGGGCCTTTATATGTTTCATAAAACAAACTGTAAATTGTGAGGGTGAAGTGTGAATCAACCAGTGAAGAGCAGTTAAGAATTCTTTACTGAGCTAGGCGTGAGAAAAGGACCTATTACTTAGGAGCAATACCTGAATTCCTGAGACAATAGATCACTGTGCTGATATAGTGTGAAAGGTAGCAATTAAGAATTACACTTTCATTACCATAACTGAAGAAAACATTTATAATAGCCTAGATTGAGTTCAGGGTAATCTGTGATTAAATCCTGAGACTATTCTTTTTCCTTGCTATTAGATATTTGAAATATGGAAAACGTGAATGATATATGAAAATCAAACATATAATAGAGAGTAACAAGAAAACTTATTGAGCCATGAAAAACGTAGGAATCCTACAACATTCAGCGATACACCAGCAAGACATCAAGAGACACAAAGCTTTGGAAATCCCATCATCCTTTGTATTAGTTCTCTGAAGAATTACAATAGAAGAGGAACAGAATAGATATCAAGAGACTTCTTACATCCAGAGTCCAACCCTTGCTAACAAATGCGAGGGGGAATATATAGAAGTCTATTACAAAATATCTCAGGCATTGAGTCATCTGAGAGGAAAAATATCTTCTTTCACTCGTACAGGGCTCGCAGATGAGAAGTTATTACAATCTTTAATGAAATATAAAGGCTCTTAACTCCCGTCAGAACAATCTTGACCTTTGGGGCTCACGGAGTCGGTTGAGCGCTTTGATATAACTGTTGAATGATGTGTCTGTGCAGCTGTAACTTCCTGTGTCTTCTCGGCCCTGTTACCCATGACTGTTGATGCTGCTGTTGTGGCCGAGTACCTGTGCTGACTTGGCTCAGCCTTTGTCTGCATACCTGCTGATGTGTCTTTGTCCTGCTGTGTATGAGGTTCAAAATATTTTCAAAGGCAAAATCACAATTACTGACTTTGGTTTAACAGTAATCGTATCAATTCTTCCCATACCTCTGATGAAGGTAACTGATGTTTCAAAATTGACCCCATGGTCTCATCAGCCTCTGTATATTTATAAAAATGAGGGGGCTCATCAAACAAATGTGTAATTTCATTCCTAATAAAAAATAGATTATCTACTCTATCAAAGAGGATCTGCCCTGTTACTGGGCCTACTTCTGTTGATGCACTAGCCGCCTCTGAAATCTGAGAGGATCTGCCCTGTTACTGGGCCTGCTTTTGTTGATGCACTAGCTGCCTCTGAAATCTGAGTTGCTACAAAATTGTTTACTCTCTTAGCATATTTCTCATGTGAGAGTAACTTTCCTGATGGATCCAATGGGCTAGGAAGCCCCATGTTCTGTAATGCCATAAACCTGTTCTGGAATTTGTTTATATCTGCTTGCATGTCTTGGGTTCTTCTTTCCAGGTCTAAATCAGGTTTCTTAATGTCAGGACTCTTCTGATTAGTGAGATGGTCTCTGTCCTATTTCCAATCCCCATTTTTATCAGCTGGGAGCTTGTCCTGTAGTTTAGCACGTCTATCATCTTAGTGGCAATCTCAGGCATGCTGCCTAGAGATGCCCTTGCCCTTTGCATTTCTTTGCGTGCTCTTCCAATGAGTGCTACTTGCTCATATATGGCCTCAATATACTCCCACTGGTCTATTATAGACTGGCCAATATTGCCCCAGATGACCCTTTTAAGCTCTGATGTAACTTTATCCAATGTGAGCTCTTTTTCTAGCTCAACAATCCTCTTCTTGAGGGCCTTTACCTCCCTCTCTCTCTCAGCCACATTCTATTTTGACTTGTCATATTTTTCATTTATTTTTGCCAGATTGTCCTGGGCTTGGCTCAGCTCAGACATCTGGGACTCCAAAACCTGAATTTCTTTCCTCAGCTTCT
>APFE031071624.1:90967-115901 GCA_000404065.3 Pinus taeda
CTCTACTAAAATAGGTTTCACAGAAAATCAGTTATATCCGATCTTGGTTGGCCTCTCACCCCTAGCAGCCATGGAGTCATCCTCGTATTTTGCCACATACGTGATAAATCCAAAAAATTGGGATTTCCTCTCCTTACATTCAAGAGTTCGACAAGCTTACCCTTGGCCTGTTAGAGCTCTCTTCATCTTTCTCATGGCTAGATCGATCGGTTTCAGGTCAATAGTCACAACAACGCACGTTCCTGGCTGGAAGCGTCTTACACTAATGGCTTAAGCCGTTGTTTTATCATTTACCTTCGTGACCCATTATGCAAAAGGTACGCCTTTAGGGCGCGTTTAGGTCAACCCAACCCTGAGCTCTACTCAAGTATTTGAAACAAATAGAGGGCCTTGCATATTAGACCCTGAGAATATTACCCACAGCTTCACTCCTCACCCTCTCTTCACTCCTCACCCTCTCTATGGTCAGGTCAGCAGCTTCTTGCTCCTTCAACTGATTGTTCGCGTCGGATTTCATTCTATTGCACTCCCTTTCCTAGGGTCTTTTTCACCTTTCCCTCATGGCACTTGTACACTATCGGTCATTTCAGTGTGAGTTGAAGGGTTCAAGCGTAGTAGCCAAGTAGTAACACGTCAGTGACAGATTCGCCATAGGAATACCTTTAGGCAGCGTGTTTCACTAACCAAGGCACTTTGACTTTCCCCTCGACCTGTATCCGTTAGTCATTCTTGAGATATTGAATGACACTAATTATATATGTAATTACGCTATCGAATAATTGATCAAAGAATCGATCGAATTGACTTAATTTATTCTGGTCATGACTCGATATATGTTTCATACCAGATTCAATGTGATTCATTAGTCATTGTTGAGAGATCGAATGATGCTCATTATACATGTAATTACGTTATCTCTAATAATTGATCAAAGAATTAGATAGGTAATTCCATAATGAATTATATATGTCATTACGTGATCAAATCCAGCATTCAATATATATGTCATTATGCTTTTTACTGGATCGAATCCCTCTTTGACTTAATTGGTGCATTAGCGTCAATGTGTGCTTGGCTATCCCCATGGTATAGAGGGAGGGAGGAACTTGAAATCCATTACATATCATGGTCAAGTAGGCACTTTCTTACCTCGATCCTAATTCTCGACACGGGTTGTTTGGACCACATCCTTCTTATTGTTCCCCAATTCCTTGTTGGGATAAAATAAACTACCATAGCCCAAACTTCTGAATCTATCGACCCTTTCAAATCTTTACTCGAACTGGAGGGATCTATTTCGATCAGAGCAGCTTGATCAATGTGGCTTTCATCGTATGGAAAGTTTTCCAAAATACGGGGAGCCTACAAGCCACTCTATTGCTAGATAGAGGAGCAACATGAATATGCATCTTATACATGGGTGAGGTGCTAGCTATGGTTGATGCTGCTAGCTAAGGTGCTGGCTAGTCTTGCTTCCTTTAGTGGGTTACAGGTAACCACTCATTCTAACTTGTATTGTCCCATCCTCATTATTCCGCTAGCTACCTCTACTATCCATAAAGGCTAAGGGTTAGTTAGCAAACAAAAAGAATATATGCTGGGTGGGACCCCCATTTTATATTCTCTCTGTGAAAGCCAAAGCTAGTATTAGAGTTCTAAAATCTAGTGGGGATAGAGGGGCGAAAGCCAGTTCATGTGGAAATAGATTGCATGGCCAACACTATCAGTAGCAGGGGTATAGGCTGTAGCGTTGGTAGGCAGTTGATCCGATCTGGTTGACTAAGTAGTTGGAGTTGCTCGAGTAGTTTCATCCTTTGATTCTAAAAAAGAGACTTCCATGCACCCCCATTAACACCCACCAAAACCTACGTACTTTTCAATCAAGGCCTCCTTGCCTCTCTGTTCAAAGCCTATGTGTAGCCTATGATGCCTGTTGTTACTTCACTCAATCAATGGGGATAAACCACCTTTCTATTTATTTTCAAGCTGATATTTATACTTGAACCAACTGGATCTGTTCAATCTCCTGCGGGTGTTGCTTGCTCTTCTAATGCTGTTGCGCTTGCCTATGCTCTGGGTGCTCCATCCATGCTGCTTTTTTTTCATGGGCATCATCATTAACTGGAAAATTCACTGGGTCTAGGCTGACTAAACTTAAACCGCTTCAAATTCATTGACTACCTCTAAATTGACATCTCTATTTATATCTGGAACTGTCCGAAGGTCTAAGTGGAGATTTTCTCTACACTGATGCTAGTTTAAGATGGTGGGTCACCTAGCTCAACTAGGTAAACTAATTCAACTGGCTCTATATCCCCAATGACTTTGTATCTCACCTTCAAACTATAGCTTTTTCTTGGTAAACAAGGGCCACTGACTCTATTTCTGGTGCTTCCACCTTTTGCTTCTAGTGGTGCTTCAAACCAGTTCTACTATTCTAGACTCAGTCAACACCTAGCTACCTATCCAATCCCTAATTGGCACCTCTGTTGTTTTCACCTTAGATGTCTCTATCTTTGTTGTTATCTCTTATGGTTCTGATTCCTCAACCCAAGATACTATCTTTGCTCAGTCAACGAAGTCAATTTCATCGACTGATGAAAGGTCAACTGATGGATTTTCAACGGGATTTGGAACTAAGCAGGATGATGCTGGCTTTGCTTCTTACTCAGATGCTTGGAATGCTGCCTATCCTGAAACCATATCCTGGAACTAAGCTACGCAAGGTGGTGGGGAGACTACTGCCTTTGTGGTGGTTGGTGAAATTGGGTTTACTTATGGAAATTGGTACTTATTAAGATGTTGCCTATATGTTAATGTTTTATCCAACTGGATAAACTAGGACTGCTACACATTCACTGGTTCAAGTTCATAAGCTCGGTAAACTCAATCAACTAGATGAGCAGTCGTTGGACCTTTCCTAGGTGCGTCTGGATCTCGATCTGGAATGGATGATACTCTTATGGCTGTATATTCCTTTGCTAGTGGATTTGTGGGGTAAATCGCTTATGAGAGATATATAATAGGGTAAACTAAGTCATCGAGTTGCAAGGATCCATTAGTACAATGATGACAATCCAAATTATATGGGGTGATGATGATATGAATGTGGTGAGTTAGCAAGATGGAATGAGGTCCACTAAGATGGTCGAGACGGTGAGAGAAATTATCCCATCTACGGGCGCTCAGATATGGCAATAAGTATGTCATATAGGGCTTACCCGGGACCACCATACATAGTAGCCATTGCATTTGACATGGAACTACCAGCACCAATTGAAAGAGTTGAGTAAGCAGCGTAAAAGGAGCATCTCTGTAGATAAAATATCCACTGATCACTTTTTTTGGTTCAAGGTCTACCAGCATCAAAGTAAGTAGTAGATCCATCAGCTAAGGTAAAGATCGTTCAAATCAATCCAGTAGTGGCATATCCATCATTTCCATGGACCATTGCTAAATCCATAGAAGAGCCTGTTCAAGTAGGTTACATCGTGGACTCAGGATCACTGACAGTGAAAAATGTAGGAGCATTGATTGACCACAGATTAGAACGGATAAGTACGTGCATAGTAGGTACGTACGGAGCATATATTTTATAGAATAGAAGGAGCAAGCGAAGGTATTAGGTGGCTACTGACTATCGAATTACGACTGGTATCTTTGTCCTGCCATCTTGCCTATATCTCCTTAATAACATTGGCCTTTGTTGGAACTAACACTATAAACACGTGCAGATGCCTCAACGACACATGTAAAAGCAGGGGATGTAGGGGCATAGGCTTATGTAGGAACATCATAAGTAGGAACGCTCAGAGTAGAAGTTGGTACATAGCCTATTGGAACACTCACAAATCCTGGGAAAAATCTCCTAGGAGCTAAAACCAATGACGAAACATAACAACTTATGTATGCACAACTAAGAATGGACCAAGCAAAAGCACCACCATGGACAAAGGAAAATGCAGCTATCTATCGAGATCAAGAACGAAACCCTAGATGTGCATAACAGATCTTTTTAAATGGATCAAATTACTTAATCTAATCATCTTATTAGGGATTTGGATCCTACTCTCTAGCGAGGAGATAGCAATTCTTAACACTGATTTAGTGCCCATCACCTAGGCTAAGAAAATGTTGTTGTTTATGGTCCAACCGAGAGAGATATTAGCTATTTTTGCTAGCTTGGACAACCAAAGAGCATCACTCTGACATTAATCACATGAAGAAACAAGGTGATTTTCTTTCCTATTTGCAAGATTAGACTTTCACTTCCTTGCACCAGCCTATGGAGGTAGAGCCCTACCGGATGCAGCAGTGGCCAAACCCCTACCATCTCCAGTAGCATTAGTAGGTCAATCTTGTGTATCATGCCACTGAAACTGCAGTGATACCAATGATGAACAGCTCCAACCGTCATTCGAACATAAAGCATTGGCCGCCCTTGTACAAAGATGCTTAGCCACCCCTCCCCACTCTTGCTTTTATTTTTTCATATCTAGATGCTAGAAGAATAGGAGGAGCTATAAACCCATCACAATTATCAACAACAGCTTATTATCTATAGATTCAATGTCATACATGAGTGCCCAGGTCAACCCCAAGTGCGACTATCTTCCCGACGGATTCAGAGGCCTCTGACCTACTTCTAATGGTGGTGGTCGACAACGCCTTTAGCTACATTCTCTGATTCCTTGGTCGTGGGTGGTGCCTCTACCTCCACTCTTGGTGCTGCTACATCTGTTAAAGGTGGATAAACTAAAAACGATGCCTTTACTTCTACTATTGGTATTGGACTTGGAACTTCTCGCTCTTCTGTTGCTATCTTATGTTGGTGATGGTTACTCTGCCTCTTATGTTGTGAGGTATTCAACTAGTTCTCTAGAATAGGTTTTCTTACAACAGGTGTTGCTCCGTAATTAGGATCTATTCCTAAAAGTTGATAGGTATAGGGTATAAGGTGAAAGTGCTAGGGAAGGAAGCGGTATCGTCCGTATAATGGAATGGGTAAAGTAATTGATCTTGATCAAATGCACTTGAATCAATTGGATCAACAGAGGCTGTGTGAAATGCGGGTGATACCTTTGCTTTCGACGCTAGTGGTGCTCTGGCCCCCCACCTTCGCTGGTGAAACAACTCGATCTACATCTGGGTCTGGAGAAGCTAAAGAAACTGCTAGATCAACTGGTTCAAGGTCAACAACTAGTGATGTTGCTGGTTCAATAGGTGCTTCTTAAGCTACTATATTGACTACTGTTGTTGGTGCTACTGAAGCTGCTACTGAAGCTAGTGTTGTTGTTGTTGTATTAGCTTCCACGGCTACTGGTTCTAGTGCTGGTGGATAATCTGTTGCTTATGGTTATGGGTCAATAGCTGCTACCTTGACTTCTACCCATGTTGTTGTTAGTGCTGGAGCTAGTGCTATTGCTACTGGTGGAGGTGCTACTGGTTGAGGATCTAGATTAACTGGTCTGCTAAGACTGGCAAGGTTATACCTTCCATGTAAAGTGTCACACTGTAGCAACTGGGGATTTCTGCTCAAGCTACGGGTGGCCAAACGGTCTTATTAGTTACTCCCACACTTTGTGGGCAAGCTAAAATATCCCGTCAGCCATCTCTTCATCCATCCTTGGTTAATCGACTAGCCAGCCAGCCCTCACACTCAGTTCACTGACTAGCCCTCTCTCCCTCAGTGCCTCCCCAAGCAAGCGGCGAAAGCAATCGATGGCATCCTGCCAATCATAGGGAACCTTCAATAAGTGTTAATTTGAAGTAAAACTAAATCACTTTATTTTCTTATTATTAAGTATATAATAGATTGCTGGCCTCTTTACTCAATTTTATCAAGAAGGCAGGGTAATTCCATAGGTACTCACATATCACTGAGTTGATTCAATTGTGTGTCACATTTTGAGTTGCTTCTTCATTCCATTCTGAGGAGACAAGAGAGACACCGGAAGGGAAACAAAAAAGGTGTTTAGTTCTGCAGTTCCTAATTCAGAAAAGTAGTTCAAGCCTAATTTGGTTCTTAAAGCAACTGCTATTCACCCATTGAACCCAAGGCTAAGGGGGCGAATGCCTATCGATTTGCGTACCTATTCCGATTCAGATCAATCACTGAGACTAGAGGCATCACGAGCAGTGGAGACATAGGCATGCATAGTTGGGCCAGGTTGGTTTGTTTCCCGATTTGATAGAGTGTGCTCGATTTGAAAAGGAGGAATTATCACTCAGTGAAACAACTCATTTTACATCGAAAGAAAAAATGTGAAATCCAATTCTCAGTCAAGGTCAAGCAGCAATACATTCGAGGTGTTCTTTTTCTATTGCCAGAGAGGCCTACAGCTAGCAACTGTAACTATGAAATGATTGAACCAAATATCATAAGTAGCCCTCGCACTCAGTTCATTGACTAGCCCTCTCTCCCTCAGTG
This sequence comes from Pinus taeda, assembly GCA_000404065.3. Taxonomy (NCBI): domain Eukaryota; kingdom Viridiplantae; phylum Streptophyta; class Pinopsida; order Pinales; family Pinaceae; genus Pinus; species Pinus taeda. The sequence goes on from APFE031071624.1 coordinate 97,398, forward strand.
CCTCCCCAAGCAAGCGGCGAAAGCAAGTGACGACATCCTGCCAATCATAGGGAACCTTCAATAAGTGTTAATTTGAAGTAAAACGAAATCACTTTATTTTCTTATTATTAAGTATATAATAGATTGCTGGCCTCTTTACTCAATTTTATCAAGAAGGCAGGGTAATTCCACAAGTACTCACATATCACTGAGTTGATTCAACTATGTGTCACATTTTGAGTTGCTTCTTCATTCCATTCTGAGGAGACAGGAGAGACACCGGAAGGGAAACAAAAAAGGTGTGTAGTTCTGCAGTTCCTAATTCAGAAAAGTAGTTCAAACCTAATTTGGTTCTTAAAGCAACTGCTATTCACCCATTGAACCCAAGGCTAAGGGGGCGAATGCCTATCGATTTGCGTACCTATTCCAATTCAGATCAATCACTGAGACTAGAGGCATCACGAGCAGTGGAGACATAGGCATGCATAGTTGGGCCAGGTTGGTTTGTTTCCCAATTTGATAGAGTGTGCTTGATTTGAAAAGGAGGAATTATCACTCAGTGAAACAACTCATTTTACATCGAAAGAAAAAATGTGAAATCCAATTCTCAGTCAAGGTCAAGCAGCAATACATTCGAGGTGTTCTTTTGCTATTGCCAGAGAGGCCTACAGCTAGCAACTGTAACTATGAAATGATTGAACCAAATATCATAAGTAGCCATACAACTAATGGCCCTTGATGACTTGATTAATAGCAGGATGAGAAGCACAGCGCTATAGATGAAGGACAAAGGTATAAATAAATAAGCACTAAAAAATAGTTAGTTTGTGTATGTTTACATAATTCGCTGTTGCTAACGACTTATCTTATTTCTGAGATCACCAAGTGGACAGACATAAATAAAGCAGTGGACTGAGTTGGGGAGCTTTATTCATTTCATGACGAGACAGAACAAAAAGGTTCATTCATATTTCCAGTATAAAGTGGATAACCCAACCACCCGATTTCCATGATATTTTGATATTCCATGAATAAGCAACTAACACAGTAACAACTCCCGGAGCAGTTCATTAATGAATTCCAAAAAGAAATAGTTGAATCTGTTTACTCTATATCTATGTTATTCTCCACATATTGGAATTACTTCCTACCTATAGTTCTCTGGCTTCTTCCTTAGCATATTAGACTAAGAATAAAGAGCTACTTCGTACTTTACTAATAACCACATTATGAAATTTAGACACATGGTCCTTGTCTGTCTCTTTCCTTGTATTTAGTTTCTCTGATGGTTTAGTATGACAGATACTTTCAGGAACAGAATATATAGGGCTCTCTCCCCGATTCGGTTGCAAGGTCAATATGCATGGGAATTATTCTGAATGAGAGGACAGTAGTGAGCTTCAACCAACTAATGAACAGTTTGGTTTTCATGAAAGCACAAGGATGGATAAGTAAGAAAAAGAACAGGTCTTGCTATCACTATTGTTATTTCTCGCAAAGGGGAAGGCCCTACTAAATGCTTATTCATCTCAATATGTATGAAATCCAAAGGCCTAGGGAAGCAGGCTGGTGACAATGAGAGAACACTTGGCAAGATTGATTCTTGAGAAAATGTAGTTCGTTTGCTCACCAACTTTGAATGAATGAATAGCTCCATATTCTGAAACAGGTGATCTTAGCCCACTCATCCAAATTTGCTAAACATGCATCACTTTATCCCATTTGGTAGAGTAAAGTAAGATGAAAGGATCCGATCCCTAATAGGTTGATGTCGAAGAGAAAGCTTGCTAGCACCAAACCCATGAAAACGTAATTGGCTGATTGGCCAAATTTGATTAGGAGGTAACAAAAAGAGAAAGGGGAAACAGACCCATTGCTAGAGCAGGATATTTGGCAAGGTAGGGGGGGCACAGAATGATTCATTTCTTTATTGGATTGATTGGAGCCCACCCGATTATGAGGAGTTTGAGGAGGAGTTGGATGATGAGTCTTCCCCAAACAACCATGATTTATTTGATTTTATTGATTGAAATCGATAAAGAGTCGATATAAATGAGTGGGAAAAGGGAGGAACTTGAGTTGCTCGACCCCGGGGAGAGGTAGGAGATGGCATAATGACCAGCAATCACTTACTCATTGTCTTGGTCAGCATTCATTATATACGTAATATACGTCATTCGAGATAGGAACCAGAATGTGCACCTCGGCGAGATAGCGTAATGACATATATAAGAACGGTGATAGTGACTGCGTGAAAGCGATTAGCCAAAACTGAAACAGCCGAAGGCCGCATCTAGGGTGCGTTAGCACACTCGACTGCGATATAGAACTACTTTTCTATGTCACGAGCCATCCCACCCCAGTCCCCTAGAGGAAAGCAGTGACCAAAATCCTTTACCCTTTTCCCTCTCACCTTTTTCCAAGCTCACCTCCACCAAGTACACGTGCAAGTCCAACAAGTAAACGTATACCAAGGACACCAAAAGGAATGAATCAGCCTATAAACAAGAACTAGTAGAGTAGCCAGAACCCTTCAACCACTCATCTTCAGCCTTTTACCTTTACCCTTCAGCCTTTCAACATAGAAGTAAGGAGTTAACTACTGATAAGGTGGTCATGGAGATTTTATGAAAAACAAAGCTACGACTTAAACTACTGCTTCTGACCCTTATGCTTATGTAAACCAAACTCTCAAAGGAACAATAGATAGAAGGAATCTACTATGATATCATTAGGAATATATATCATCATATTAGTGAATTTCTCCCTTGAAAGAAATATCTTACTATCTTAGGAATAAAAGCATATTGTATTCTTTGAACTACACTTCATTCCTAACTAAATTGTAAACCAACTCCTTTTACACAAAAAAAAAGAATATATCTCTAGTAGATAAGAATATATCATCTATGAAAGAAGATATCTCTTTAACATGGAATTAATCATTTATATGGAAATAAAAATAATTCATATCATAGCAAGCCTACCGTATGTCTCAGCAACCCTTTCGACTACCCCCTTGGTCAATCGTAGTGTACTGCATGGAAGCGACTAGATATACTAGTTGACATTCCATGATGTTTGTATAGCCTAGAGCCTAATAAAAAGTAAGCTTCAAATTTTGTGCCATGGGTGTAGCCAAGGGTTTGCAATCCTACGTCCGGAATCTCTACAAGATCTCCAAAGTGTACTTCTGTTGCCCGAGTAAGACTTCTCCTATAACCTACCAAACCTCCAACACTAAAAAAATCATGTTGTAGACCAATCTCCTAAATATCAAATTCACTTTTCAATTTCTTCTTACAGCCACATAATGAGCTTCTTTGAACTACCTATAATGATCAAGTCATCTACATATAAAACCAATACAACATGATCAACTTTCTCATACAAGTAAGAAAGATTTGGATCAACACTAGTTTTGGTAAACACTAAGTTGAATAGGAAGAACTCATTAATCCTAGAGTACCACGCTTGTGGTTCCTGCTTCAACCCTTATATGGGGCTCTCCTCAACCTGCAGACATGGGTATCATGCTCATGCACCTCAAAAATTCAGTGCTTATTTATATACACTTTAGAAATCACATCATTGGATAAGGTTGTTTTGACATCCATATGATATAAGTGCCATCCAAAACATGCTAATAATTAAAGAATGGTATGCATAGAAGTATCCTTGGCAACTAGAGCAGATGTCTCATCATAATCGACTCTCTTATTCTATGAGAACCTTCTTGCAAGTTCCAATGTTGAAAAAGTCATAATCGGACTTGGATCAAAATCGATCGACGACTCAGTTTATGAATTAGTTCACTAAAACAGACATAAAATATGAAAATTAAAAAGAAAGAGTGAAAAAGGAGGGTTTTAACCAGTTGAACCCGCTGGTCGAACCTGTCAAACCGGCCAGTCAAACCTTACAATTGGTAGCATTATTAGTAATGACTTGAATTACATTGTACGACCCAATCTCTTGAATGGATTTCAGTAAGGTATCTGCAACATTCATACTGGTCTTGTAATGATCCGAGTAGTCATGAGCTAAAAGGAAGACCACACCACTAGCAGACACACCAAGAACATTTCTCAATGACCCGCCTTTCACATTTGTCTAGCCATCAAATACAATGGATACCCCAAACCAATCATTTGTCAATTGCCTCAAAGCAGATTTTCCCTCTTTCTTTTTCGAGTCCCATGGTTTTGGATTTTTCATACCTCGGGCTCTTGTATCCTTTAAGAGCATTGTTGATGGCATGCACTATTTCATGCCAATATGGTGCGTGAAGAACAATGAATGGTATGTCACATGCATAGAGAACCCTGAACACTTTTGCATCCATGTAATCCCTACAACCTCAGTCAAGGAAGTCTACTATTGTTTTATGCCCTGAATGCATGGGTGAGGATCCACTAGCATGGGGGGATGGGGATCGATCATCAAACAGTATATTTGAGGTCCAAATATGAAAACTTTTCTTTATAGTATTGGTTTTGTGAAATAAAGAACTTTTTAATGAGTTTTTACTCCTATCGCCTTACTCTTATTTTTCTAAAAAAAATAATGAAAGACTAGGGGGGAATATGCAAATCACAATCAACCTACTAAGTGTAATTCCTTATCTCTTATAGAATGAGACTGGGAATGAAAAAGAGAATAGTCCCCTTCATAGAATGAGAGAGATGAGTTTTCATTAACCCAAGAGGATGCCCCAATGTTTCGAAGAATAGAAGAAGCAGAGATAGATCAGGATGTTTCCATATGAATTGGGGGTGATGGGGTGGTGGAAGGTGTTGAAGCCCCAAAAATCAGGTCTACAACAATGGGGATACCCACCCGTTCTAGACCTTGGTTAGAAACTCCTTTTCGGTTTGGTATAGTGGGTCCGACTGGGGATATGGGACCAGTTTCCCAATTTATGTGTGTGTGTGTGTTGAGAATTGATATTTCCTTTCTAATAATTTCTAAGTAAAATACTTTTATTCTAAATCTAATGTAATTGTAATCTAATGAATAGAAATATCTAATTCTAAAACTAACCCAGGATTTAATCTTTCAGTTATGCGATCTAAAATGATTCCAAATGGAAATTGGTAATAAAGATCATTCAATTGCTATGAGAAAAGAATTCAATAAAGATAAACCATCTTGTATAAAAAGTTAGATGAAACAGTTGTGGAAAACATATCGCATAATAAGTTACTCATATATTAAGCATAAATAAATAGCTATCACCGTACAGAAGTGCCAAATGATAACTCAAGCATTCAATAATTCATATATAAATAACTGAACATGAATATCACCTTAACACATAAGCAGAAATAGTTAAGAGATAAAAGTATCATTTATAACTAGTTCTACTCATGAGCTTCAGCAATAATGATCTATCTCTTCTTAATCCAACATCCACTAAGAGTACAAAAGTGCAACATCAATAGTAGGTATTAAACGCAAATATCAATAAATCCTATTCCATTCATTCATCAAAACCTCCTCCAAGGGTGCAAAAGTGCATGTTCTGAGGACAAGTTTTTGACAAATTTCAGGACCCTTCTCTAAATGCATGAGAAGGGTTTAAATACTACTAGCTAAATCTAAAAATAATTTATTAAAAAAATGTAGGATGCAGTTTAAATGACCGTCCTCATTTCAGGCAAAAATAAAGAAAAATTAAAACTAAAATTGAATCTAAAACTAAAACTGGAAACTAACTATCTATGTATCTGTTCCTTAGAGTCACAAGCGTTCAACATTTGCTTGAGGAGAGTTGGCTAGCTAACTTCCAACTTTAGCTGTCCTGCGAAAACGGAATCGGCAAGTGCTGGCGCCATCTTCTCGGCAGAGTTAATGATACATTTGACAGTCATGCACTGGCTGTGTGGTTTTACCAAGTATGTCCAGTAAGAATCCCAATTTAACTTGGTTAACCTTTTGATGGACTCTGCTCTCTCTTGAGCCTTCTGTCTCCAGCTTGTCTGTAGGTGCTATACATTTCGTAAATATCCTAGAGTGGTCTTTGATATTAGATTTGCCCTGTGTAAATTTTCATTAATGTAATCAATGACATTATTTGCTACTGTGGCTGCTTCTTTTGTCGCTTGTTCTGCTTTCCTGATCTATGCATCTCACTTGTTAAAGAGCATTTCTTTGTGGGTTTCATTGATTATGGGTGTGCCTGACTTTTTCCCTTCCTTTGATTCCTGCCAAGACAAATATTCAGTAACTCTTCTATCAATTAAATCATAATCATATCCCAAGTTCACGATTTGATTAGTAATTTTGTCGCTTATCTCACAATAAGAGCTCCACTGCAATATTCTTTGGCATAATGTTTCTTGCTGCTGCAAGAGTTGATCATTTAAGGAAATGGATTTTGTTACAAATTCTATAAGCTTGGGATCATCCTTGCGTGTTTCTTGCATAACTTGTAACTATTTTTCTCTGTCGGTCAAACTGTTTTGGTATCCCAGTTTCATTTGTTGAAAGTCCTGTTGTAATCTTTCAAGCTATTTTTGTGCTTTGTTATTGGCGCTGGCTTGTTGTAGCTGTTGCTGCAAAATCTGTATTTGATCTTCTTTTTCTTTCAGTAATTGTTGTACCTCATGTGCTTTATCAATGGTCGCAGAAGCATATTGCGATCTGAGATAATTTAGTTAGATTTTCAGTGGGATCAGTGGTAGGATCCTGCCAAAGGATGTCTAATTTCTCTACATCATGAGAGAGCATGCTTTCCAATTTCCTTTTCTTTCTTTGTCTTCTCACCACTACCTTATGTTGAGGACTATAAAATACATCAAGAGGAGGAATTTCTTCTATTTTGAACATAAGTTCAGAAGATGGAGTAATGGGAATATGTTCCATTTCTGGGACATTGCTGATTGTCCCTGTGGCTATATCATCCACTGTCTGTACATTACTTTTGGGTGTTTTTGTGCTCTGTCCTTCAATATTGATTAAGTCATTGAATGTCTCCCATTCTTTATCTAAATCAGTTCTAACTGGTGGTGGCTGGACAATGAGAGGGGGAGGATTTACCTGTGGATAGGTCAAAACCTGTTGTTCTGGGTGCTCCTTAGACTGGGCAGTATCCCTTATTGACCCTTCACTTTCATTATGGTCACTCTCGGACCTCTTGGAGTGTTCTGACGTTTCTTCCCCAGACTTAGATTTAGACCTGTCTGTGCTTGAACTTCCACTGAGACTGATATTGGGTGTTGGTTCCCTTATGGGTTCCAAGCGTAATTTATCCAAAGGGATGTTAGCTAACCTCATTTCTCTGTATATTTTGAACTCTTCAAATTCTGCTGGAGGAAATCACATTTGGGCCATATGCAAAACTTCTTTAAACGTACTTTTCTGTTGAAACATATAATCCAAAATATCATCTTCTGTAGAAAACACTTTTATTTTGACTACAGTAATGAAATTCTTAATGATATCAGAAGGATCAAATGATCTTCCTAGAAATTTGAATAATCGTAGACATAACACATTATTTACTTCTTTGAATGCATGTCCTACATAAAGTAGTGAAAAGGCCCCATAGGCCACAGGAAATTGTGGCCAAATGGCCTTCTTCTTGTCCTTCAAATATTTACTCATACCTCCTTCTCTGCAGGTCTAATAAGTAATCTCTCGTGCCAATAGTTTATCAGGAACATATAAAGGTAAGACATGAGGGGAAGCGAGACTTCCGAATACCCTGACATATGTGAAAAGTTCTTCTTCGAACCATCTTGTGATGGGGAGCATATCGACCTCCGCTTCGGGAGAAAATCTTGGAGCATCTTTATCATACAGCATTTTGTATAGAGGTAACATGATTCCATGACAAATTTTGTAGAAATACGGAATGAACTTGGAATCCCATAATTCTTTGTGATAAATATGAATGGGTAAGGGGTCCTGAGTAGTCCATTTCCAGCTCATTAGAGGAAACTTGGAAATATAACAGATTGCATCCATAACATATGTAGATAAGTAGAAAGGGGGGTAAATCCTCTGAGTAGTAGTTCTTTTGGATCATTAATTCAAAATGGTTGTGGCTAAATTGTCGGACAATATCTTAGCCAAATCCACAATAGTATCATTAGTGGTGGCATCCAATAATAGTAGCCATTTAGATGAAAATTTGTTAACATATGGCTTTCCAAAAAGTCTATAGAGAATAGTAGTAGAAAAGCAATACGGGGAGGTGAGAGAACCAGTACTATACATATCATGCTTATCCTTTTTTAGTGGTTCGTCCCTTCTTGACCAGTGCTTGGTGCATTCCGCCAAATCTTCATTTTCTTTAGAAAACTTCTCCATGAACTGTTTGTTATAAGTCACATGTGGCTTTGGTAGATGATACATGAGCCTCAGATCTTGTGGAGTGAATGAGCCAATGAGTCCTTGACCCTAAGTTTTAAATTGTCTGTTTGTGATATAAGCACTATCCAGTACTCATTTGACCATGTCTGTGTATGGAAGAATTTTGGGCCTCGCTGCTATTCGGTGCAAGAACGAACATGATAGTTCTGTAATTGACGCCTCAAAAGACCCATGTGAGCCTGCAGTGGCTGTAACCTCCATTATCCTCGGATTTTCTTCCTCGAGTAGACTGTACATGCCTTCCCAAGTAGTAATACCGGCATCTTTGTTACAGGTGGTGTCTGTGTAAAAGGGCGTCATCTCCTTATCTTTAAAACTTAGAGCTTTACCTTTCTTTCCCATAATATCCTGAACGCTGCTATGTATACTTCTCTGCTCTTCACTCCTACGTGAAATGGCTCTTCGATCAGATCAAAACCATACTTCATTAATGATTTCCAACTAACTCATTAATTAACATTAATATGCATGACTGGGCATCGGTTTATGGAAAAGGCTTTTTCGAACAACGAGCCTTATAGATCTGTGATAAGTCAATTTTGCGATTTGCTTCGCAATATTGTAGATCGCAATATCACTACTTCTTTGTGTGTGGCAATCATCCAATAACATGTTTTCTGCGAAATGCAATTTGTGAGACTCGCTATTGCATATCGGTGTTTTGAGGAATTTCACCTTAAGTGATTTTTGAGGCATGCGATGCGATGAGTATCTTTTAGTGCATGATTTCGCAATCTTAGAATTCCGCTTGTAGGAAGGCATCCATTACCTTTTTGCGATGCGGCGCTTTTTATTGAGAAAGTGGATTTATTCAAACTTATCATAAAACTTAAGTCTTTTTAGATTTTTCAGGTATTCTCCTAACTTTATGATAGTAAGTTTTATTCAAAAAGGGAATACAAGCGCTAAAAATTTTTGAATAAGGGTCCCCACTTATTTAGTATTAGTAATAGAACTAAATAATAAGGGGGGTTGTTGCTGGCCACAACAGAAGGATATAAAATGAATGAATTTGGTGAGTGTAGTTTCGCATATTTCTCATATGGCTCTCATAACGAATCTTGGGGAACACTTATATTACATGAATGTCTGGGCTAGTTATGGTAGAGGGAGGAGTAGAAATGGATGGATGGATGGAAACTGATATTGAGGAATATGATTGATTCTCCAATGAATATCTGGATGGAAGAAAATAGAATTGATGATGTTTCATGCCCATCCATCTCAAGAATCCAAGTATTTTCAAGTTTTCAAACCTGAAACCATCGATCAATTCTCAATTTTTTATTTTGGTGTTGAAAAGGGGAAGTAATATATCCAATTCGCCAAAAACAATCTACAACTTCTGCTTTGAGAGAGACTACCCATGCAACTTTCATCTCTATCTATCTTATTTCCGCCCTTGCCTTTGTTCCTGCCCCTACCTGTAGTGCCCATCTCTGCCCCAGCTATCTCTACCTCTGCATAATTTACCACTGCTCAGTAAACCAAAAAAGGAGCTATATCAAAACTACCCTTTAGCAACTCTTAGTGACTGATGGATCTAGAGATAAAGGACACTGAATCTCCAACCAAGCGCATCACTTTGGACGTGCTTTTGTACACACCTCTATGATGGGCCTTGACTCACCAAGTCAGGCAACACAAACTGCGAGCGTACTTTTCCACGTCTCTATTCTGTCTGGGAGAGATTCATGCGTGCTATGGTCTCTGTCAGTTTTTACAAGTTTACCCTGGATGTTTGTCGTTGAGGTTGATGATCCCACCTCCGCTGTTGAAGCACCAAGTAGTGACTACCAGTCCTTGGTAGTTCAGGAGGTCGAACTCGAGTTCGGAATTTTAGGGAGCCAAAACACAAGATGGAGTCATTCGCCCATCCCATCTATTAATTGTTCGCCCATCTCATTTGTTGGTGGGAGCGTGGAAGCACATCCGTTGGTGAGATACCCTAGTTCCCAAGATATACTAATGAGAAATAGGTAACACAATTCATAATCAAGAAGAAGAATTTGTAAAATTTATCTGGGATTGACTTTGGGTGAACAGAGATAGCTTGGACCTATTAAGCTAATTATTCCAAGAGTAGGGCCTTCGAACTGGATCACTGTCTGGGAGGGATTATTTGGAAACAGCTTGTGAGGCTCAGTTGCATGCAATCTTAGATACGTCATGGCCATCCCAAAAATCTAAATGGAGGAAACTAAATGCCATGGAACATTTATCCCTCTTGTATCGCTTGTGATTTCCTAAGCCCACCACGAGAGACAAGCCAAGATGGTTGTTATGAGCTAGAGTCAAATCGTTAGTCGAGGTGGGGTAAGCGAAATAGAAATATAGAAAGAAGAAAATTCACTCTTTTCTAAATCAATCGGTTGGTTACCCCCAAAAGCCTGTGAGGAGGATTGGCCCAACCACTGGGCAAGAACAACATAATTATATTATTTCAGTTGGATAATAGCAATAGCTGGATGTAATGACTAGAACACCATAATGATATGATTTTTCACCCTTTTCCTAGAATATATTCTTCTAAAATTTCTGTATGAGCGTGGAAAATGCATGACAGTCCTTTGTATGGTGATTTTTTACCCCACAAAAGTCACAATGTACTACCACCACAGTGCTGCATACTTCTACAATAGCGAGCAATAATGGGGATCATGTCCAGGGTTACTACAGATTTCACAGATACCAACATCCACCTTCCCTCGTATATATCCCACAAACGAATTGGCTATTGCCACAACATATCTCTAGGTTAGGGGGAAATCATTATGTAGGTGGCTTTTTGTCTTACAAATAATGCACCATGCGGCCTGCCTTACACTCAGCCTGGCCTTTGCTAGTTCCTAAATCTGCTCAAACAGGGAAGTCCACTGATACTGGAACTGTGTTAGCCTTGGAGCCATCCCCAAAACTGAAGCTTCCGCCAATCCACTGTTAGATTCAACCGCATCGAGAATGATAACACCTCTGCATCAACATCCGTTGTTGTAGCAGCGGAGTGCTTAGATGAGGTAACAACTTGCCAAAAAATCACTCCTTGTGATGTTCCTCTTAAATGGTGTAGCTTAACTGCCTCACCAAATCCCGAAACCACTGGTCATACTCCCACACAGTCTCCCGCACCTTATTTTTCTTCTCCTTTAGTTGTACAACACTCTGTTATTCCGACTTTGGCTTTTGGAACTCCTTGCACTCAGAAGCGCAAGACCTCCAAACCTTCACAAAATCTACCCTCAGTTGTACCAAAGTCGACACATGTACTGCAGGAGCGCTTTACTTACACTTCATGCACCATTGCAATGCTCTCCCTTGCAGCATTGTTTGGAATTCTATCAACCGCGTCGAATCCAGGGTTCTCTATGCATTCAAGATAGCATCGTAGAGAAACCAGTGTTGCTTCACATCCTCATCACCTCTGGCGTGAAATGGAGGCATCCGCAAAGATGAATCATTTAGACGAATGGTCATCATACTTGTATAGATTTGTATTGACACAGATCCCTTGGGCCCTTGCTATTGTACTACTGGTGCTGCTCTTCCCACAACACAGCCAGGGCCAGAGAACATCGAAGAAAAGTGATTTTTTTCCTGTAGTGGTTCCACACACCGTTCAACACCACTATAGCCGAATTACTCAAACTGCTGATAAAAAAAACACTTGTGCTCTTTGCAACGATGGTCATGGGTTCAAGTGTAAATGAGAAATAGATACTGACCCTCACTTGCTAATCATTATTCCCATCGCAACTCACTCTACTATGCTAACTATCCTTCTCCCCATCACTTACTTCCACTCACCCTCTAAAAGCATTCTTCCATTCATCGCTTCACTCACACACTCACTATCACTTACTAAATCAATAATACTATGATCTATACTCACTTGGGATGGAACACAATCGCTTAGTTTATACGTATTGATTTGAGGCAATTCACCCTCATAGAGCCACTTATATGTTCAGGTCAATAAGGCATGTGAGATACTTCACTTCACTCCGTTCAAAAAGTTTCATTGAGTTATTGCCTTGGTTTAGGTCACTTGCTAGACCATTTGTTTGTGGACAATGGATCTGGTTATCGATGGTATGAGAAGCACTAGATGGTGATATGGCTCAATTTGAAGGCTATAGTGATGGTTACTTGGTTTGATTCCCTCCTCCCGATAGCGAGTACTCAAGGTTCATCTTTAGAATCAATAAACGTAGGTAGGTAAGGTAGCTTATATGGTCAAATTAGTTTTCAGAAAGTTGTGATGTAAGCGTTATAACCTAGGTTTGGTGATATATGGTGTTATAGAGACTAGTTATTGCCCATTCAGTAGGCTAGTGATATAATGATTCATTAGGTCATTTCTTCTTTCCATAATTCCTCTCCCTTAATTGATCGAATTATGAAGGTCCGGAGGTCTTGTGCTTCCGAGAGCAAGGAGATCTCAATTCAATCGATCCTGACTATAATTACATATATAATAGTGACTGACTCTCTCATATGAGAATCCGTGCCAATTGAGGAACTAGGATGCATAGCTTAAACCCTTCCACTCACACTAAATCGACACACATCGAATGAATGAATGAATGACAAAAATGAAATGCTTAATGACATATATAATGATATTAATTTCGGTAACTAGAGGCAGCATTGAGCAATATATAAACCCCCTAAAAGAAAGAAAAGCGTAATGAAATATATAAAGAATGACTAAAAGAAATGGAAGAAGTTCACGAAATCTCTTTTTATCAAAATAGCATAATTACATATATCGAGTCATGGTTGGATTCGAGAGCGTAATTACCAATAAATATATGCATTGTCTTCTAAAGTGTAATTACATATATAATAAAGTGTAATGACATATAGAATTCGTGACTAGCAACCACTGACTTATTGGTGTAGTTGGTTAGGTAATGATTTAGCGATAGCCAAAGATGCCAGTTGAGGTAGGTATTGAAAAGGAACGTCGAAAGAGGGAATAATCAATGAAGAGAAACCAAGTCCGAAGAGAAGACTAGGAAAAAGAACGGACAAGACAGAAACATCCTTCTCAATATGCTAGAAGGTGCAAATTAATAGGCGCTGGAGCAGCTACAATTGCTTTGGCGAGAGCTACTGCCGCTATTGGAATGCTCTTAGTTCCTGTGATCCATTCCATGGCACGAAACCCATCATTGGCCAAACAATTATCTAGTCTATGCCATTTTGGAGTTCTCTTTTAACCGAGCTATTGCATTGTCTGCCTCAATGATGGCATTTCTGATCTCATTCGTATTCTAATGGAGTTGTGGAAATATGGAGTGACGTAGACGAAAAATTCTGCTTCATCTGTCTCTTAAGGCCCATGGAGGAATAGATAGGCCCATCCATCTATACCTCCTGTGGGGGGAAGGGAGTGGAAATGGGCCCTTCCCACTTTGAGGTTCTGCACGGGCGAATAGATAGGAAATGCTTCTTAGGAAGGATAGAGGAAATATGGGATAAATTCTTTGAGTGACCAGCTGATATCCATGTGAGCTTTAGTATCCTCCCAAGTGGTTTTGAGATTCTAGTTATCGTCGATATCGCCATCGGCGACGCGGGGCAAGCTGACTCTATTTCACCCTACAACGAAAGCTGAATTGAACACGTGATGGATCGGTATGATCCCATCCATGACTAAGGGTGATTGACTGGATGGTACTTGGCTTAGACTCAATACCCAGACTAGAATTACACCACTTGATGATCGGGCCCCGTAAAGGTGAAGGCTTTACAATTGAAGGATTCACTTGTCAGCTAATGAACCAACAGATCGTCAGCCAATCCCGACCAGTTAATGAAAACCCAAATTCATCCAGATGTCAAAAATCCGAGATTGCTAGATCTCGACAAATAGAAAGTGATTAAGAAAAAACGCGTTGTATCAACAATTTGGGGACCAAGACGATAGATATGACCTTTTGGGAGTGAAAGTGGCCAATATAGCAGTCGGTGAAGTAGTACCAGTAGATCCACTTGCACTATGCCATAATTCATCTCCTGTTGGTCAAGACTAGTGCCTTCCCCAGGGATTGGGTGGGTGGGTAAATAGTAATTTGGTGAGAAATCCTTCCTTCCATATAAATAATGACCATATAGTGGCCTAATTAGTAAGGTGTAGCTATTTGATACAGTGACTTACTCGATATTCTCTTTCCTATCCCTTTGGTTTTATCAAGCGACTCCGTTTATCTTCGTTTTGAACCCTTTTGAGGTGAGTCACTTAACGTACCTCTCCTTAAGCGATATCCTGCCCGCTTCTCTTACCCGTGACTGGCTTTTTCCTCTTCAAATTCATTACACCTAACTGACTTAGAAATAAAGAGATGCAGGGGTTATTGTGGTGTGAGGGCAAGGCCGTCGGGGCATATCGATGTGCATGCAGGGAAGGAGAGAGGAGCGGGTAACACACCAGAAGTAGCCCGAACTACTACATAAAAGAAATAGGTATGAGGGGGGTCTCTTCTTCTGAGTGGTGGGTGGGATCTCTCAATACATCTGAGGAGAGGGTAAGGAGGTTGGACACGGGAGGAGCTCACCCCCCCTTCCAATTCATCTGATATGGAGAGGAAACAAAATCAGGCTTTGGCCTCCCTGCTAGCTGGGCCCCCCTTCAAAGGAAGGGGTTGGGGGGAAGGGTGTCTAGAATCTGCCCTCAAAGAACCTTTACAGAGCTCAGATAGGTGATGAATCACTATTTAATTGAACTATTACGGCAACTACATTAGCAGTGACAGAATTTGTGTGTAGGTTGGTTATGAATAAGCATAGGTAACTGTCACGAGGAAGGGGCACTATAGACCAGAAAGGGAGAACCTTCACGCTTATATTTATTCCCCTCAATCACATAGCTTAGTAAGGCTTTTAGGGGAAGAAATAAAGGCCTTTATTCCCGAACTCTAGCTCAGGTAATTAAGGCTTACCCACCGTCCAGTGGAATCTCTCGTAGAGGACCGGACCAACCCTCTCTTCCCGGCTGGTAAGAGAGCATAATGTTATTACTCATATTTATTTCCCTCAAAGAGCATAGCATAAGGGATAACCTTACCTTCCTTCTATAAGCTTCAGATCCCTACTTATATTTTGTTCCCCTAAAAGACTGAGTTTAGCTTCACCTATGCGTAAGCATAAGGACCTTATAGCCTAGCTTAGGAGAACCTCATTCGTGAACCTGCCTGAGCTCAACCCGACTTAAAAATTAATTGGAGTAAAAAAAAAAAAAAGCAAGTGAAGGTTGGTGAGCGTATGATGGGAAACCAATATCTCTTGCAGTTCGGAGAGGAGAGGCTAAAATAATGGTTAGTACGCCTTAGTCTTGCGGCAATTAGTACCTTCTTCCATCCTTCGTCGTGGGGTGGGCCCTTCACCATTTTATTATATAAGATTAAGCGAAAATAATGTATCCGATACACCTAGAACATGGATGATTATAAATCAAAGGATCATGACAAGTTGTTACTACTAGCAATTTACTTTCTCCTTCCATTACTTCATTTGCTGTATCCCTCTCCCATGTTCTTAGTTACTGCATCAAATGGCAACCAAGTTTCTATCTATGAGTTCCAATCATTTAATTTACAAGATCAAGAGAGGGCCTTCCCTACTCAGATGTACCCGGGCCCTGTAACCACACCACCCGTCACACCCTAGGAGTTGAATTTTAAACCTAAACATTAGACCAATG
Source organism: Pinus taeda (assembly GCA_000404065.3). Classification (NCBI taxonomy): domain Eukaryota; kingdom Viridiplantae; phylum Streptophyta; class Pinopsida; order Pinales; family Pinaceae; genus Pinus; species Pinus taeda. Next base: position 113,461 of record APFE031071624.1, read on the forward strand.
ATCACCCTATCTCACAGTGTGCCCACTATGGTTGGGTGGTCTTATTAGCGCATACATTGTGGGGTTTTCGACTGGGGTGAAGTCCCGTAACAAGGTAGCCATAGGGGAACCTACGACTGGATCAAATCCCTCTTTGACTCTAGGATGTTCAAGCAGGCTCGACCATAAGGTGCCATTAGGCCGCTCGACCATAAGAGAGTGGTAGAGGGAGAGGAATTATTTGTTGACTTTTTTTGGGGGCCGATATTTTGGTGATGCCGAAATAAATGATACGAGATCATGGTGAAGGCATATCCTTTATGTCAGTAACTAGAGATAGACTAAAGAGCATAGAAACCAATGTCTCTCGTCTCTTCAACTACATTTTTTTAGTGGGTTTTTCCCCTCTACCAAATAAGTCTCTTAGGGTCTTTAGACACTCGACCGTTAGGGCCTAATTTCTCGCTCGACCAACGTGAAATTCATAGTATTAGGAGAGGATGCACAAGCAGGGCTCAACCAATGAGAGAGGACACAACACCTTAGAACTTTCACATTTTCACCTCCTTTTAGGACCTTTGAATGAAGGGAAGCCCCATAGTGAAATCCTTTTCCTTTGCATAGTTCAGGTTAGGTTCTCCTTACTTACCTTTGCATTTAGGCTTTGAGGGGAATAAATATAGGGACCTTACCTTCACTATGCATAAGACCTAGATCACCATAGCAAAGGGAAGGCAATATCTATAGTTACAGAATTACGGCACTCAAGCAAGTAGTAGTTTCATTTGTTCATTTGTGCTATTACCACTAACACCCACCTTCCTATATATATATTCAAAGTCGGGCACCCATATTGTGTAGTGGCTCTTCCATTCTAGTCTATCTATTTCCTATAGGTGATGTTGTTACTACTCAGTTCTCTTCTTGAATGAACTTATTCCACTTTAAGGTCAAGCCAACATACCATACTAAGTTGATACTAGGCTATCCTGAATTCTCTCTTTAAAATACTCTAGTGGGCTCCGCTCTAGCCATTGAAGTTTCAGTGGGCTGCACTCGGACCAGTGACCTTCCCTTGCCAGCCAGCCATTGATTCCATTTCCATCGCCAGTCAGCCAACCCTTTACCAGTTTATAGATCCTAATTAGCGGACATCATACCCACCTCCCTCTTAGACTTCAGATCCACTTCCCTATCGGAGTGAAGACCCACTTTTCACATAATTCTGGCTACCTTCCCTCTCGGAAAATATCTTAGTGAATAGATCAGAGTTTCTTAAAGGATTTACTATTTGAATTTCGATCAAAAACCTTCATATATGACCGCAAAAGTGTTATTACATAGAAAATAGAATTATGGCTTTCTCTGACTAACTTAGTGCCGTTGTACTGTTTCGTTTTAGTCATATTCCTATGACTCTCAATATGAAAAATCTCTCGTAACAAATCCTTTCTTATTTCGAACAATGATGTCTCGATTCCAATTTGTGAGTGGTCTTTTGCAACCTCTGTCGACTATGTATAATACAAATTACAACTGTGGGATTATTCCTTCCATCCATTCTCCTATGTCGGTCCACCACTTCCTCATGTTATGCCCTTCGTTGTTGTAGCTAAATCACCAGCCCGCGGCAAAGGAAAACCAATGCATTGTACCCCATATATGCCTCCATGAAGGAGACCCTCTCTATTGAATATATATAGGAAAACAACTAGTGGGAATCGTGACAGGAGATCCCCATCCAGCTCTGATGAGCTCAAAGGAAAAGCAGTTACGCTTCTTTGGATTAATAATTGGTCCGATAAATCCAAGAGATTTCACGAGGACCATTATCCTTGAATGATGTCGAGCCATTCTACCAGAAGCATCCTTAATAGTCACAAAGATGATATTGGGTGAGTAGAAAGCCTATTTTGAAATAGTGATGGAGCTGTATAACCCACCCAAGCAGGCAGAACTATTGTGTAAACTCCTTACTGCTCAAATGGTTCATGCACCAATCAGGCAGGCTCTGGGGGTTCATGCACCCCAGGTCGTTTCTATTTTATATGCTGATCACTTTCGATGGAATTTTCCATGTTGCACTAAGTTACCTATGGAGGTATGCATACAATCCGAGAACACTTTAGGGTGAACAACCATCCAAGCAAGTAGGGTCAATAGTTCAACATTTAGGCCGTAAAATTGAGCAGCAAATCAATCTCTTGCCGCTCTACTCACCCTAAATCGTAGTAAACAAGTGCTCTTCGAACTGAGCTGGATAGTCTCCCTATTAGCTGACCGGACCAACCTAGACTGATTCTTTTTCTTATTATTCCTATTTTTATTTGACATATCCAAACCATCTAGAATGTTCCCATCGATGAGTCTTCATATGACATAAGTGGACCACAATCACCATTCAGATTAAGGTCTTCACCTACTACGTGGTTGGTGCAGCACCATGATCTGATCTCCACTGT
>APFE031071633.1:0-13071 GCA_000404065.3 Pinus taeda
AGAGTGGGCGTGCTTAACACTTTGGCTACGCGTGCCCTCAGGATTTCGGATAAAGAAAACCTGGACAGAGAGAGAAACCACCTCCTTGATGTCTTTGTGGAAAACGGTTATAGCAGGCACCTTGGTCGGAAGGCTTTCCTTACAGCCTCCAAAAATGCGTTTAGTAAAAAAGAGCCTAAAGAGCACCATCCAGGTATCCATCTTCCATATATCGAGGGGACCACGGATCAGATTGCTCGGATCCTTAGAAGGTTTGATATTCCCTCAACCTTCAGGCCTCTCAGAACCATTCGTAACTCCATAAGGTTGGTTAAGGATCCAGTCGACCCCAAAGACATGAAAGGTGTCTATTTGATTCCTTGCTCATGTGGGACCCCTTACATAGGGGAAACAGGGCGCTCCATCCAGCAGAGACTTTGTGAGCATGCAGCGGACCTGAGGCATGGAAGAATAAAGTCCTCAGCTTTAGCAGAGCATGTAGACAAAACTAAGCATCATGTCTGCATAGAGGAGGCCAAAGTCATTGCTAGGGTGGATCGGTTTCATCATCGCAAATTAAGGGAAGCTATTGAAATTGAGCGAAGACCCATCAATCTCAACAGAGATGATGGGTGGAAGGTAAGTAGAAATTGGATCCCTGCGTTGTCGTCTTAGGGTTTCTTCCTCCCCCCTCTATTCATCCTGAGTGTTTCCTTGGGTGGATCCCTGCGCTGTCGTCTTAGGGTTTCTTCCTCCCCCCTCTATTCATCCTGAGTGTTTCCTTCATTAACTAAAACATATTTATTTAAATAATAACTTAATAAGAATATATAATCATTTATATATCTTAAAATTTTCATTATGAATAAGTCATTCAAGCATTATTAATTTAATATTAAAATAATCATCCCTATTGCGTTATTTTAAATAAATCCCTTTTGTCAATTTATTAATCCAACCTAATTTCTCTGAGCTCTAGTAATAATATTATTATCTTATTATTTTTGGATTTATTAATATATATAACGTAATTTACTCATTTATTAATTTATCATTCATCCAAAAGAAACCATTCAATGTTTTAATTTACCATTAATTTATTGAAGCAAATAAATTAATTCCTCCTTTACTAGTCAAGCTATCCCTTATGATCTGCTTTCCTGCATTAATTAAAACATATTTATTTAAATAATAACTTAATAAAAATATATAATTATTTATATATCTTAAAATTTTCATTATGAATAAGTCATTCAAGCATTAATAATTTAATATTAAAATAATCATCCCTATTGCGTTATTTTAAATAAATCCCTTTTTGTTAATTTATTAATCTAACCTAATTTCTCTTAGCTCTAGGAAGATAATATTATTATCTTATTATTTTTGGATTTATTAATATATATAACGCAATTTACTCATTTATTAATTTATTATTCATCCAAAAGAAACCATTCTATGTTTTAATTAACCATTAATTTATTGAAGCAAATAAATTTCTTATCGTCAATTGATTAATCTTACCTAATTTCTCTCATCTCTAGAATTAAAATATTAATATAATAATATAAAATTAAATTTATTTATAGCCCTGGTCCTAGGGTCAAATATAGTTGTTATATAGCCTTGGTCCTAGAGTCAAATATAGCTGTTATATAGCCGTTGGAGTCTCTACACAGCCTATTTAAATTGCTAAAGCCTGATCTGTTTCTTCAACTTGTCCTGACGATGAACCACACTAGTTGGTTCGAAACGCGTCGACAATAATCTTTTTATGTGATTTTCCCCAAAGCTCTTTTTACAAATATGATGGATCACAGAAGCCTCAATTCTATAATTTATTTATTGTTTAATACATGGTACTTTAAACTAAAAAAAATAATTGTGAAATTTATATAGAGTTAAATTTTGAAAAGCAATCAGTTGTGAGTTGTGAGGGGTAAGGTAGTTATATTCGTGAAATTATGGAAACAATATAATTGATGATAATTTAAAAATGAATATTATGTGTTAAAATTTTTAAAATTTTAAAAATAAAAATATTATTATTTAAAACAAAGTTTTAGTTAATTTTTCATTATTTAATAATTTTTTTTAATATAATTATAGAAAGTAAAACAAAAAAAGAATGTAATATAATTAATTTCCACACTACTTGTTTCAAAAATTCTTTACTTAAATTTAATTATGATACATATTAAATCACTTTTTACCCATTTACCATAAATTATTGTTCAATCCACTTATAAATGTCTTCTTAAAGAATATAGATACATCTAATATAATATAAAAAATTAAAATAGATTCCTCTAACAAGATATAAAAAATAAAAATAGATTCCTCTAAATAATTGAAAAATAAAAATAAAAAATATAGATTCCTCTAATATAACATAGAAAAATTTAAAAATATATTCCTCTAATAAATATAAAAAATAAAAAAGATTATCTAATATAATATAAAATAAAAAATAAAAAAATTGTAATACAATTAATTTAACTATTTAGCCAAAATTTTCTTTACCATAAATTATTAATTTAAATTCACTTTATAATTATGATAGATTATCAAAGCACTCTTACCATAAATTATTAGCTCAAGGCCACTTTATTATGGTTCATTAAAAAAAACAAAAACTCCAAATTTCTATATTTATCGAAATACTAATTTACTATTTAAAAAATATCCAAATATAACAAAACAAACATCCAATTATAAAAATGGCTACACTTTTTTTAAGCATATTCAATGTAATCATTTATAGTTAAACTACATGCATATTAACACACGGAAATATTTTTTATTAATATCCAAATTTCTATATTTATCGAAATACTAATTTACTATTTAAAAAATATCCAAATATAACAAAACAAACATCCAATTATAAAAATGGCTACAATTTTTTTAGCATATTCAATGTAATCATTTATAGTTAAACTACATGCATATTAACACACGAAAATATTTTTTATTAATATCTAGAATATAATACAGTTGTAATTTAATTGTCAAGTAAATTTTAAGTATTAAATAATTTTGATAACGTTGTTTAAAAATAAAAATTTAATAATGGTAATTAAATATATATTATTAATTATAATTATTATTAAAAATATTAATGTGTTGACATAGTTTAAGATCTTTGATAAAATATAATTAAAAAATATTGTTACAGGAAGATTAACCATGTATAGAAAAGCTATGGATCTATTTTAACTTAAGATTTTTTTTTATAAATGAATGTTATAAATAATAACTAAAAACTTATCATGAAGGAACTTATTAGAATTGGAATAATCTCAAATCCTTAGGAAATTGGTGGGTGGGAGTCATGAATATAAATTTATTAAAGTAATGGACCATTTTGCTAAATAAAAATTGCTTATGTATAAATGAATTTTATAAATAATAATGAGGAACTCATCATGGAGGAACTTATTAGAATTGGAATAATGTTAGATCTTAGAATTTTTTGATCTATATTGCAAGTGAGGATGGGAGTGGTCTACAAAGGCCAGGAATTGCTCTGAATTCGGGTAAACAAAATTAAAAAAATTTTGTAGAGCTAGTGTTGAATCATGTTTTTGAGGGTGGAAATGGATTCAACACCATCAAAAACTTCTAAGGCCCCTAAACTTATGAAGATTGACCATTTTTACTTGGATTTACAAAACTCTCTGCCATATTTTTCAAAATATTGTCGGGATTTCCACAACTTTCAATGTAAAAAAACATAATCGTGAGACTACAACATGAGGATGTCTTTCGGATTAATCACATCATTAATTATTTGGTCTACTTTTCGACCAACTAATGTGGTTCATCTCAAATCCCAAGGAAATTGGTGGGTGGGAAGCCACATGGCACGAATCTAATTTTTAAAATTTTTCAAAAGTCAATGCAAATTAACAAACTTTTTAATACACTACAACGCTTAATAAACATTAAGACTAAGCATATAATGAGCATATTCCATTGAGAATCAATCTAGGCCCTCAATTAAAAATATTTAAAAAAATCAAGATCGTCATTGAGCTTAAATTGAAATAAAAACTTTCAACAATAAATTATCAAATCAATTTCAATTTATCATTATTATTTGAAAAAATAAAATTTCAAGTTTCTCACCATTTCTATATTTACCAAATAATAATTTACTATTCAACCAACATCCAAATATCAGGATGGCTCTTTTAAAAGTTTTTTTTGGTCTCGTGGTTCACTATTCAAATAAATTAAAGAAAATTTTAAGAATGCAATTTATATTTAAATGTATAAATTTGGGTTAATCAAATTAATCTTGAGTATACAAACTTAAAATATTTAAGCTATACTTTTATGTAAAAAAAATATATACGTTTTTTATTATATATTTTTTATAAAATTTTTGGTTTTGTTAAGTAATTTTTTTCATAAAATTTAGGTGAACTACTTTTATAAAAAATGGAAATATGTAATTGTTTTTTGGCAAAAAAACATGGAATTTGAGATTAGGAGAAATTTAGACCTTAAAATGTTCTTATCAAAAAACATATATAAGTATGGGAAATGGATTAGACATATAAAACTACTTAAGAATAAATTGTGTTTCAAGGTCAAATGAAGAATTCAAGTGCAATGAATGGCTTAAGAAAATATTTTAAAGTTTTAGATCATGTTGGAGTTGACCAAATCTAATTTAAAACTACAATATGAAAACATAGTGGAAATTATCAAAGAGATTTAGAACAGTTGGTGAGGGAACATGCTATTAAGGCGCTCCGTAAGTAAAGGTCACTGGTTTTAGTCTCGCCAATACCAAAAATCCAGCATAGTTTCCGCTGGTGCGGCTCAGGCCGGGTGCGATCCCCAGGTGACATTGACGGCTTAGATGCCCCTGAGTCGTGGCCTCTCAGCCACAGGGTAAGAGTGATTTTCAGGATTCACCCACTTATCAATCAAAAAAAAAAAAACATAGTGGAAACTGCTTTAAACCAAACTAGGCATTATGATACAATGACCTATTTGAAACTCATGGGATTAGAACAATCAATTACATATGTTTTCTAAGGCACTCATTGCGTGAAGGTTGCTAGTTCAAAACCTCAAGGGTACAAAAAAAACTAGAAACGTTAAGGGTTGATGTGGTCTAGGTCGAGTGCAATCCCTTTGTGATTTCGATGTCTTAGATTCCCCTAACTCATTGTTTCTTAGCAAAATGTTAGTCTCACAAGTCGTGAAGAAGGTAGCAAATAAATAGAGAAAAGAATGATCTATTTGAAGGTAGGGATTAGCCTAGATATATATTTAAAGATCACCGAGCATCATGGAGTTGACATAATTAAGTTTTGACCTCCATTATGCTTTATAGAGTACATAAAAAAGGCATCAAAATGTATCATGCAACTAGTCCTCAAAAAACCCTTTGTGTTTTCTATGCACTACTTCTTATGGCACACCATTTGTTCTTCATATGCAAGAGATATAACAATTGGAACCTTAGAAACTAGGGATTCACACATTTTTAGTGTTTTTTTACATTTTTAGGATTCAACTAGATAATGCTCTCTTTTTGGTTTGACAATTGAGAAGTTGTTTTAAGGAGTTGTTGATAAGATTCAGTGTTACCTATGGAAAAGTTCACTTGCCCCATGTAGATCATGTGAGCAACAATAAATTTACAAACATGGCCATGTTTATGTGCTTGGAAATCCAATTTTGGCTTATTGAAACTTGGAACTAAGCCATGTTCTTTCAAATCTAGGCATGAGGATCACTTATCTCAATTTTTAAGATTTGGAATGCTTCAGAATGGGAGCATTGACAACAAAAGTAGCTAAGCATACCAAACAATTACTAATAACTTTAAATGAGCAAATGAATCACATAGCATCAATTGACACTTCTCAAGCTTTGTCGTTGATATTCAAAACTTATTGAGAGGACACTTATTCCAAGATTGCTCTGGCTCAACTGAGCTTAGCTATGTAGCTTTCCCTATAATCAATCCCACTTAAGTCTCTACCACATTTGCAAAAACCTTAGCAAATATTATCCCCTATGAACTATTGAGTTAATTCGCTTCACTCTTTTATTTCAACATCGAGAAAATTTCATAACTTAATTTTATGAAATATCATTTTTGAGATTATCTACAAAGAGTAAGTCATTAATCTATGGCATGTATTCATAAATATTAGTTACAATTAACTAATTTATCATCATTTGAATAATTCACTTAACACTACTTAACACTCCTTACATTAAGTGATTCTCAAATAAACCATAAAATAAAACTAAAAGTAATAAAATCCATACTTTAGAACTCACACCTAGTAACTAAGACTTCCCTTTAGACAAACCACAACTATGACAACATCAATTAAAGTTTATATTGTTGCAACATCAAATAAAGTTTATAATATTCTTCCTCATGTTTAAAATTATTCAATGCATCAAGTCACGTGATTCTAGATATTCAAAGTATGGTTCCCAATGTAATAGAGGTTCCATCAACTTGTTAGTAGGGTTATTAAGAGACGGGTACCATGTTCCATGGCCCTAATACCTCCATCTCTCGCAAAGTTTTGGAGGAAAATGTATGAATGACTCTAGTTGTTCATATCAAAAGAGTCAAATTGCTGGTGGTCATTTCATGGCCAGGTTTATGAGGAGGGGAAGGCCCCACGAAAGGAAAAGGCCCATGAATGAGAACCCGTTCTAATTGAACCATCACGTTCATGCGACAGTGAATAAAACACAACCTAATTTTTCTATAAAAATGTCCATGGGGTCTTCTGTAACAGGACGTTCAACATAAAATCTTCACGAATGTAGATAAAGTGACATGGCCATGGGTGCCACACAATTCGAATGTTATAAGTGTATACGCTTCATAAAGCTCATTTTAGTAAATATAAAATCCATAAGCTTGTTTTATTATAAATGACTTTAAAGGTGGGTATTGTATAGAGGATGAAATTTGGTTTATAAAGTGCACATAAGGTGGGTATTGTATAGAGGATGAAATTTGGTTTATAAAGTGCACATATGGTTATTGAGTTCAAAATTCCTCTTGCAATAAGCCTAGAAGCATCCATTGCAACCAAGCCTAGAAGCATCTTCCTCAAAGCAAGTGTTTTTATAGAAACATAAAATCATTTAAAATATACATTTAGTTTATATAATACACGTTTATATAATATACATTTAATTTAGTTTAGTCTGTACATTTAAGTTATATAAAAAAAAATTAAGTTAATTTGTTGGGAGAAAATATTGTTAAATTTATTTATTTTTATAAACTAATTTTATAGATGAAATGATTTTTTTTTCATCATAATTTGGTGATATTGTTTCAAGTAAGATTGTGATTTTTTATTATTTAAAAGAAATTTATGTACAAATGGCTTTAGTACCCCAAAACACCCTTGGGAAACTCGAATTTTACATATTAAACAATTTAAACTCAAGATTTAAAAAATCTCTTCCATATTTTGGTTAAAATTAACCAAGAAAAATTCCATATTTTGGTTAAAATTAACCAAGAAAAATGTCCTTAAAAAAATCAATTCATCTATTAATTAGATTACTAAATTTAATATTAAAATTAATGTATCTATAATCTACCTACTTCATCCACCGCAACTCTTATTTATTAATCATGGATTCCATCATTAATTTTATTCTTATCATATATCATTTTTCATAGCTTATCTTGAATTCAAATTTCATAACTTATCCTAAATTCATTGTTTTAAACTAACCTTGAATTTTGCTTAATAATTATGTTTATTTTGTAACTATAACTTTTCTTTTTTACAATCATTTATCCTATATCATCTTTCATAGCTTATTCTAGGGTGAATGCATGAATATGGGTTACACTTTTTGGTAAGCACACAGATTAGGAGGGAGAAAAAACATAGCTCAATCGAGAAATAGTTAATCCCTCGATCAAGCTATTTGAGGGCTTAAAAATAACCCTCAATCGAGCTCCTATGTAACCCACAATTAATAACAACATGATCGAGCTATTTTTTTAAAATTCCCGTCGAAAACATAATGATGGATTTATGGTTTGAAGGGCCCGATCGAGCCATTGTTTAACCATGTCAAGAACTCGATTGAGGGTTTTTTAAACCTTTAATCGAGTTATTTCAAATTTTACCTTAAGCGCTTGATCGAACTTCTTAAGTGCTTGATCAAGCTAGTGTATCTCATAGATTAGTTGTTAAATTGATTTTGGTGTTGTTAAATTACAAGTATTGGAAGATTTGATTAGTTTGCTTCCATTTGTACATAACTTTAATAGTAGCATCACATATATAATAAAATATTCAAAAAAAGGCTGATAACAGGTGGCTCTTACCTCATTCCTCCTTTCAGGGACCATGGCTTGAGGAACAACTTCCATTCAACCCAAAAAGACAAAATTTTGGATTCTTATGAAATTTAGCGTTCTTCTGCTAATTAGGTCATCCTCTTTCAGTTTTAGAAGATAGGTTGCAGTTGTCATTTCGGATATCTTAAGTTTTGTATTAGATTTCATGTTGCTTTCATAGTAGGTTTCAAGCATTTCCATGCACGAACTTGGCAAATAAATGATGCAAATCATGTTTTCTCATATTTTTGTAAACCCTTCTTGTTTTAAGATGATTTATGGATAAATGTCATCAATGATGTATATGTTGCAAGAGTTTCTATTTTGAAAGAAGACCTTATGTCATCAGCGTCAGCCACACCATATCGACCCATGACCGCGAAGGGACACTATGTTCTCAATTCGAAGTATTGTTTTACAAAGACAACTTATGATTATTGAGCAAATCCAAACATCATAAAGCTTTGGTTTTAGTTCTGAGTGAGTTCCAACCAATCCCTTTCCTTATTTGTTCCATTACTCACCTTCTCTTAGGTCCATACCACTTTCCAAATCACTCATTATGATTTTATCCTGTTCTCGTAGGAAAACAAGGTATCCTGTAGGTGAACTAGGACATCCTGTAGGAAAACCTGTAGTGGCTTGTTTTGAGCCTAATTTGTGAAAAAACATCACAAAAGCTAGGAGAACACCCCTTCTTGCCTCCCAAGACATCTGACCCATTGCGCTCATCTCCCTCCACAACTATCTCATTTTCCATGCAACTAAGAAGGACTAGCATTCATGTTTTTACAAAAAGATAAAAAGGAAAAAGGTCATGTTTATTCATATGCACAACATTTAAGTGCTTGTTTAGATCAGATTCCATGCTTAGGGTAGTTAAGATTTCACACGTGTTAAATTAGAACTATTTTGAGATCAAGGTACATTAACAAATAGCTAGATGAGTTGTTTTTTTTAGGCATCTCTTTTAATCTTTCATTATTGTAGTAGGTAGCATTTCAATCCTCTCCATTAGGGTAAAATTCTCCTTTCTCAATTCGTAATCAAACTTCTTCTAAATCAATAGAAGGATGGTTTGAGAAACCCTAGTGGTCTATCGGCCCAGCTCAATAGTGACAAAGAGTGGACCCATTACATCTATTTGTGTATACAGCACAGTGACCTCCAAGTTTGTATGAACCTCGAGTTGATGAAGTAAAGCTGGTAGCATCAAGGGGTGCAACATTCTTCTTGCAATATTGGTGCTCATCAAAAGGCAAGGGTAGGAGAAACAGGTTAGACGGAGGTCAAAGCAGTGTAAGGTTTAAGTTGATTGGATGGAGTGTTTGCAAGAGGATGAATGTACCAAATTGGGATCCCCAAGGTAATGTTGGGTAGACTCAACATATCCATGACAGGTGTAGAATAAAATCTAGGAGGTGGAAAAAAGAACAATATCTGACCAGAAGAATAGTGGCCTGGAGGAATTGATCTATGATGGTTCAGGCCCCGGGAAATGGTTTTGGGCATAAATCGACTAGGAGAGACACCAGCAGAAGGAAAGGGTCCCTGAGGAGTAGTATCGGGAGGCAGGATTGATTTAGGAACAATAGTTTGTTGATCTATATTTAAATAGGAATGCAACAGATTATAGATACAATCATAAATATAGATATGTAGAAGAAATAATACTTCATTTCATTAATGTAAAATACTAAAATATGCTTACAACCAGAAATGGAAATAAACTAGCTAGGGCAATGGTAGCTTATCTCTAAGAAGAGATGTGGCGGCTACATGCCTCTGAATTATCTTACAATGAGACTCGAAGGCCTATTTATGTTGAGAAACAACGGAAAGCCCTAAACATCCAAAAACCTAACCCTAGAAGATGAAACACCAAACTATGGGCCCTGTTTGAGTAAATTGGTACATCAACTTCCTGGGGTCGTAACTTTGGCATATGATCTCCGTTTGATGCACACATTATCTCATTAGAAAGATCTATCTGAGAAATACAACTTTGGGAAGAGAAATGTAAGTCCATGGTCCCATGTTGCTCCTACTTTTCCCAAAAAAACATCGTTTATGGCCTCAAAACGACTCCGGAAGTTCAGGACCCGACGAATTACTAAAAATAGTAAACTGTGATACAATTTTGGAAACTGAAAAGATGAAAGAAATAATTGTGGGGGTCCAAGTGGACTTGGTGAGTGGCTACCAATATCCACCTAGATCATTCCTCCCCCCTTAGGAAGCAATGGTCCCCATTGCATTGAGTTCCTCCATGGGATTGGGAAACTTCTACCGAACTTGATCCTTGGTGAGCCACTTGCCATGGTGAAGGAGTTGGCATGCTTTGACAACTTGATATAGTTGGATATTCTATTGGTGATTGTGTTTCATCTGTGTGTCCATGGTCTAGTCAATTGCATATTGTTGCATGCAATTTGGATTTAACTCTGTGGGTGTGAGTTGTTCTGTAATATCGAATGTGTCTAGTAATGGTGGAAAGTATGGTCGAAGGTGGTCCACATTGAACACTAGGTGCAGGCCAAGGAATGGGGGAAATGTTGAAATCAAATGCATTGTCTCCCATAGCCTTGGCAATGGTGTAAGGACCATATCAGAGTGATTTGAGTTTCTGATAGGCTTCGATAAGGCGTTCCTTTTGTAAATGCAACTAGACTTTGTTGCCCACCTGAAACTTGTGTGGCACCCGATGTTGATCATGTTGCTACTTGTACTTGAAATTTGATTTCTCCATAATGTTGTGGACCTACTCGTGAATATGTTGGATGTACTCAATGAAGCTATTTTCCTTATCTATTTCATACTGGACATAAGCCAAATCTACGTGAGTAGCTGCAAATGGCATGGCCACATCAATGGGACATAGTGGTTGGAATCCCAAGCCCACCTGAAAAGGGTTGTGGTTGGTCGAGTTGTGGAGAGCCTGGTTGTAGCTATGTTGAACATAGGGGAGGTTCTCATCCCATGTGCATGGATGCTTTGAGTTGTACACATGAAAAATGTGTATGATTAGTTTGAGGATGGAAGATTGTGGAGTTAGTAAGTTTGGTGTCTAGCATTGACTAGAGACTGGACCAAAATGTACTGAGGAACCTGTTGTCCCGATCTGAGATAATAGACTGTGGGATCCCAAAGTGTACCCACACTCGTTCAAAGAAGAGTTTAGCAGTGGTTTCTGTTTTGATATTCTTCTTTCCAGTCGCCATAATGGCCATCTTCGAGAACCTGTTAACGACCACAAAAACACAGTAATTTCCTTGCTTAGTGGAAGGAAGGCCCGACATGTGATCCATGGAGATGGATTCCCAAGGTCGACTAGGGGTAGGCAGCGGGGTATAGAGGCCTTGCTTCTTGATGGTCAGTTTGGCAATGGCATAGGTAGTGCATGATCTGATGTACTTCTCGACATCCTGTTGAAGATTCAGCCAATGGAAATACTTACGCAATACTGCCACCACTTTCTCAACCACGAGATGCTTAGCAACTCGACTATAGTGTGCTTCCCAAATCATATTGGCACACTCGCTTGAAGGAACACAAAGGTGACCCAAGTGGCATTACAGGGCATCCTCATGGTGAAAATCTAGAACATGATGAACCTACAAGAGTGTCGGGTATGTGTGGCCGAATTCTGGGTCACTTTTACAGAGAAGTGGCCAATCAGAAGTCTCGTGCCCACAAGAGTTGAGCATGGTGGTTAATGCCATGATCGGTGTTTGATTGAGGCAATCTGCAACATTATTGGGGTTGCCCTTCTTATACTAGATATTCAAATGGAACTATTTCAGGTATGTGGACCACCTTTGATGGCGATCATTCTGCAATTTCCCTTGGGTGTATATGAGCTGCAGGGGTCGGTGGTCTATGTGGATGATCGTTTCCTTCCCCAAAATGTAATGCTTCCATTGTCAACAAGCCTGCACAATGGAATACATCTCTTTGTCATAAGTGCCATACTTCCATACTTTGTCTGAAAGTGTCTCACTGTGATATGCCACTGGATTCTAGTGTTGAGTAGGGCCTGCCCCAATAGCATAATCAAAGGCATATGTCTCAACCTCAAATGGTTTTTGCAAGTTTGGTAATGCGAGCACTAGTGCCAAGTAGAGGCGATATTTCAACTCTCTGAATTCCTTCTGTTGAGATTCAAACCAAAATAATTTCTTTCGCTCCTCCCTTAGTGACTTGACTCAAGGGCCAAGTGATATGAGAATATCCCAACACGAACCTACGGTAGAAGTTGGCAAGACCTAGAAAGTTGTGGAGCTCTATCAAAGTGGTTGGAGATGACCAATCCTAAATGACTTGGACCTTGGATGGATCCACATGCGCCCTCATTCATTAATAATGTATCCCAGATACTGAATCTGGGTCATGCCAAAAGTGCATTTCTCTAAATTGGCACATAACTTGTGTTGTCGCAATGTTTGGAGAACCTGTCGGATGTGGTGGAGGTGCTCTTCTCAACTCTGGTTGAAGATCAGGATGTCATCCAATTATACCACTACAAATGAGGTGTGAATGGCCACAAGATGTCATTTATTAACCTCATGAAGGTTGCAGGAGCATTTGTCAATCCGAAACGCATAACCAACCATTCAAAAAGGCACTCCTCGGCTTTGAAGGAAGTCTTCCACACATCGAATGGTTCGATTGGTACCTGGTGATATCCTAACTTCAAATTGATCTTGCTTAAATATTTCCCCCCTTCA
>APFE031071635.1:4758-15456 GCA_000404065.3 Pinus taeda
GTTGTCGTGCTGAGGG
This sequence comes from Pinus taeda, assembly GCA_000404065.3. NCBI lineage: Eukaryota > Viridiplantae > Streptophyta > Pinopsida > Pinales > Pinaceae > Pinus > Pinus taeda. Next base: position 4,775 of record APFE031071635.1, read on the forward strand.
GCCTTTTCTGGAGGTCATGGCCACCATCTTCTTCTTTCCTTGAGGGTGTATCATCAGGAAAACAAATTTCCTGGTTTTGGAAATTAGCTCACTACATTGTTTTACAGTAACCAAATAGATGGCGGTAGGCGGTGCTACCTCCGGTATGCTGTACAACTTATTTCCCAAAGTAACAATAACCGCATGAGGCCTTGACTCATATACAACATGTTTCTTCCAAAAGTAGGGCTGGCCTAATAATACATTATAAACATCAAGGGGAGCAACATCACACAACACCTGATCCGTGAAGGACTTGATGTTGTATGGAAGGTGACAATACTGGCTCACGCGAAGATCTCGTCCTTGGTGAAGCCACTCGATGGTGTATGGTTGTGGATGTGTTGTGGTCGGTAAGCCCAACCACTTCACGACCTCTACCGAAATGAGGTTATTTTGGCTCCCGTTGTTGACAATGAACTGTAGCGGGGAGCCCTTTACCCACATATGGGAGTGGAAGAGGTGCTCCTCCTCCTCTGGATCTTCGGGTTCATCCTTTTGGATCTTTGTGGTGGAAATGGTAGGGTTGTGCTTCGCATCGATAATTTGCTTCCCTTTTTCATTCCCCTTATTAGGTTCTGACTCAGAATCTAAACATGCACCTGATTTCGAAGACTTTAGCTCGGCCACCAATGACTGCTTGGCTTGACACTCACTTGTGTTGTGAGTGGAGCTCTTATGGAACTCACACCACTTTCTTGTGTCCTTCTTCGGCTTCGTAGTGTTGTTCTTTTCTTGCGACTTTGGTGGGTTGTCCTAGGCCACTCCACCTTGGCTTTGTCCTTGTTCAGCAGTTTGGGGGAACCTTTCCCTTGCTTCGGATTTGCAGATCCAAAGTCTCGCTTCTTCTGTTTAAACTTCGGCTTGATCTTGGCAGCGTATTGGTACGTCGTGTTAAGCGAGGAGATGTCCGGGAATTCCATCTCGTCCTGGACATACCTGTGTAAGCAGCCATGGTCTTTGAGTACCAAATGTAGCTCATAATCTTTGATACCCAACTTTGTGCAAAGGGTATGAAAAATATTGGTAAACTCTGGCACGTCTTGGTCCCTTCCTTGCCGCAGCCTGGTCCACTTTATGTATTTATCCTCATATCTTCTGACAGGGCAGTACTACTGCTTGATGGAATTCCAGAATGAATTCCAAATGGGTGCGGCTAAAAATAGTGAGGTCATACTTTCATCCTTCTTCTCGCAGTAGGTTTCCCACTAGTCCTTGACATGGGGGTGGCTTTGAGAAGAGTGAAAGTAATATTTTCCCGGCCGAAAAACTCATGAATAGAAAAATACCCTTCTAGAAAATTTAACCATTTATCTACAACGACTGCATATATTTGACCCTCAAATATGGGAATGTGAAAGTTAACTTGTACCTTAAAGGGTGTGGTGCTTCTAGATTAGCTGATGGAAGTAGATGTGTTGCCCCTGGGCAGCTGCTGAAGGATCTGGGAAAAGTTGTCCATCATCGTGTTCCTTTGTCGCTCAAGGGCTTCTTCGAGCAAGATTTTGATAGGATCTCCTACCCCCCTGTCTTTCTTTTCATCTGCCACAGGAGGCCGTCAAGATTTGCGAGGCTGGTCTTGCAAAGGTTTGACCAGTTCAAGCCCTAACTCCTTATATCCCAACCTCGTTGGGGACATGCAAAGTAAAACAGAGAAAGAACAGACTGCTTTGATACCACTGATCCAGATTTAAATAGGAATGCAACAAATTACAGAAATAACCATAAATACAGAGATACAACAGAAATAATACTTCATTTCATTAATGTAAAATACTGAAATATGCTTACAGACAGAAATGGAAATAAAATAGCTCGGGCGATGGTAGCTTTTCTCTGAGGAGAGATGTGGTGGCTACATGCCTCTGAACTGTCTTACAATGAGGCTCGATGGCCTATTTATTGTTGAGAAACAATGGAAAGTTGTAAACATCCAAAACCCTAACCCTAGGAGATGAAGCTCCAAACTATGGGCCCTGTTTTGGGTAAATTGGTACATCAAATTCCCGGGGTCTTAACTTTGGCATACGATCTCCGTTTGACATGCATAATACCTCGTTAGAAAGATCTATCTGAGGACTACAAATTTAGGAAGAGAAACATTGTTCCATGGACCCATTAGACCCATGATGCTCCCAATTTTCCCAAAAAATGTCATTTAGGGCCTCAAAACGGTTCTGGAAGTTCAGGACCTGGAAAACTGCCAAAAGTAGTAAACTGTGCTACAAATAAGGAAACTGAAAAACTGAAAGAAACAATGGTGGGGGTCCAAGTGAAAGTTTTTGGTGGCCACCATTATCCACCTGGATCATGTTGCATGCTGGAACTAGTAATTTCAATAATTTTTCTTTTATGTAATTTTGTCACTTATTTTAAGGAGAGTTGTTTAAATCTCCTCATAACTTCATGCAATGCCTATTTTTGTACTTTTATTTTATTATATAAAAACTTTCATGTCTTTTAAGAAAGGGTCCAGAATTTTATAAATAAACTCTTTATTAGCTTTCACTTTTGTACTTTAAATTTTCTCTTGGTAGAATCCTTGGATCAGAGTCCTGAAATTTTGTGAAGAAGGCTTACAGAAGCTTGCATTTTTGGACTTTTGAAAAACTATCTTAATAAGAAAGATTAGGCTGAAGCTACTTACTTTATGAGCAGAATGATATGCATGAGGTACTTCTATCTTTGTGGATTTCTTTTTTCATGAATCAATAACCATTTTTATTATATTGTTTATCATATGTATCTTTTTCCATACAATGTTGTATCCATTCACTTTTGAACATACTAGAATTTTCCTTTCTAATACATTTATATGTTTATAAATTATTTTTATTAACTATTTAATCAAAATAATTATTTCAAAGGCTTTTTCATTTCTGTTAGTATTTGGTTAATCTTCATTATCATGTACTAAATATCATCATTGTAGATCACACAAGTATAAGTAAATTCACGGGTAATATGTATATAGGTTATATGTGTGTGTGTGTGTGTGTGTGTGTGTTTTAGTTGAAAACCACGCCATCTATCAGTTAGTTTTAGCAATCAAATACCTTATCCATCCTATCACATTTTGATTGGAAAATTGGTCCCATTTTATCTGTTGGGTGTGGAGCGTGATTGTCTTATTTTTTTAGACGTATCACCATATTGGACCCAAGTTCGTAATGTGGCGGCAACATCGCCCGTAAAATATACGCTGCAAGGGGGGGGGGACCAGGGGGGGCAACTGCAACCTTTGGGAGAACCCCTGGAGGGGGGATCGGGGCCAGTGCCCTTGAAGCTAAAAATGGTGTAAAATGTTGTAATTTTGTAGTCAATCTGGGTCGTTCATTAGGCAGAGATCCAACGGTAGAAGTTATGTTTAATTTAGGGTTTTTAGCCCTAGAAGGAAACCCCTCGCTATATATGAGGGAATTGTATTGCGTCTATGTAGATCTGTATTCTAAGCGAGAAGAGAGAGGAGATTGAGCAAGAGAGAAGAGGGAATTACAATAGATTTGTTATAGGTTGCATCTCTTTAGTTTGTTGGATAATATAAAAAAAAGGACTAGTTGTTCCTCCATGGATGTAGCCCAAATTGGGTGAACCATGCATATCTGTGTCTCTCTTGTTTTATGTGTTTTCTATGTTTATATTTATGCAATATTTTATGTGTTCCATTGCTCTGTAATAGATAATTTTCTAACCACTGGTATTAGAGCCAAAGGTCTATATGGCTGATAAACTCGTAGGAGAGAAGGGTTCCTGGTTCAAGTGGGAGCAATGGTGGAAGATGGTGCGTTTAGGGTCGAAACATTTAACGGCCAAAAATACCAGCTATGGAAGATGCAGATGGAAGATTATTTGTATCAGAGAGATTTGTTTCAACCATTTAGTGGAAAGGCAAAGAAGCTGACGAGTATGACAGACACAGAATGGGATATTCTCGATAGAAAGGCACTTGGAACAATATGGTTGTGCCTAGCGGCGTTGATAACGTTTAATATTTCAAAGGAAACGACAACAAAGGGTTTAATGTCGACGTTGGCCAAACCATATGAAAAACCCTCAGCCTGAAATAAGGTATTTCTTATGAAGCGTTTATTTAATATGAAAATGTCACAAGGTGGATCTGTTGCTGATAATTTAAATGAATTTAATACAGTTACCAGTTAGTTAAGTTATGTAGGGGTAGCTTTTGATGATGAAGTTAGGGCTTTGTTATTTCTGTGTTCATTGCCAGAAAGTTGGAATGGTTTAGTTATGGACATTAGTAACTCTATCTTTGGATCTAATATTTGAAAGTTTGATGATGTTGTTGGTGCAATCCTTAGCGAGGAAATGCGACGGAAAATCTCCGGTGAGACACTAGGTAATGCTTTGACTGCAGAGACTAGGGGAAGAAAAATGGAAAGAGCCCAAGATATCACAGTAAGTCAAGGAAAGGAAGATCCAAGTCTAGATCCGAGATAGTGTGCTAGAAATGTGGGAAGAAAGGACACCTAAAGAAAGATTGCAAGTCAAGGAAGGGAAAATAAGGAGACATGTAGCAAGAAAACAATCATGAAGCGAAAGTGACAGGTGATGTGTTGCAAGATGATTTGAATCTTTCTTTATAAAATATTATTGATGCATGGGTGGTAGATTTAGGGGCCTCATTCCATGCCACACCTGATAGGAAACATTTTCATGATTATGTTCAAGGAGATTTTGGACAGGTTCGATTGGGTGATGATAAACCCTGTAAAATCATTGGAATGGGTACAGTTTTCATAAAACAAAAGAATGGAAATCAAAGGCTATTGAAGGAGGTAAGGCATATTCAAGATCTGAAGAAAAATCTTAATTCAACAAGGTAATTGGGAGGTGAAGGTTGCGTAACTACTTCCACAGATAAAACCTGGAAGGTCACTAAAGGAGCCCTGGTAATTGTTATCCCTCCAAGAATCTCTCCTAGGTTTGTAGCTCGGAGATGCCTGGTAACATATAAATTCAACTTATTGTTGCAGTGGATGAATGGGAGGAATGATGTTTGTCCAAGCCAGATAACCACTTCTACTTTGTTTCACTCCAGACATGTGTGAACACCCCCAGACTACAAGGCTTTAGACCAACAACTACTCATAGTTTAGAGATTGGGTGAATATGGAGAATATTGACCACACCAGCAGATGCACAAGACCATGTGATGGCCGGTTGCAGCCAGTAAAGAAGTCTGTAAATCTACTCTACTAATGCATAGATAGGATGACAACTCTCTTGCACTAGGTACAAAGAAGCCTGAGTAACTTATTCAATGATAAATTTAACAATCTAATACATAGATAGGATGACAACTCTCTAGTGCTAAACCTCAAAGACCAAGAATACAACATATCAGGCACAACTTAGAACAGGAGAAAATGGAAAGTGAGCAGTTAACAGCAAAAGAAGCTTGTATTAGCTGGAAATGAAGACAAGATAGGCAAAATAATCATAGTCTCTAGAAGTTGAACCTTACATCAAAACATCAACCATCAACCATGATTACATCTTTCTACTGGGTATTTATAGATTTTACATTACAAGGGCTCTCAGCCATTTAAGTATGGAGGGGTCATAAATGACCACCAACTACATTTAACGGCCTGATGGAGTCTCTGAACATGCTTGCTTGCTTTAGGGAGTGAATCTGATCCTTTCAAGTGCTGTGCTGTCCTCTTAGGCAGTTGGTGCATTCGTACCAGTGAGGCTCCATAACTGATAAATGCAGTCATAGGGTTGTGCTTTTTCCTTATCTCTCTTGGCCATGCCTTTTGTCAAAGATGGTTGTTGGGGTCTATTAGTGACTGATAATGGCGAGCTAGCCACGTTCCTTCTTTGGGAAAATAGAATAGTGAAGAACGTGTGGGTGCATGGGTAAACAAACGGTCAGTATGAGTGGAAAGGAGAATTGTTGGATCGGGGGAACGGACGGCGGGGATGGCTCGACGGAGTCTATCGTCAGGGATGGGAGTAGGATGAACGTGGGCTGTTGGATCTTAGGTGGACAGATCGAACAACAATCGGGTGGTGGAGGTGCGTGGTGGTTATCGGGCGGGGCAGATAGTTCAGGCAGTAAATGGTATTGATTGCACCACCTTTGGGCGTTGAGCAGTAAAAGGATGGGGGTGTGCGATCCCATTCAACGATCGACGCGTAGCGGCGGATGAGAGAGAAAAAATGCTCTCATCGCACGCTAACGTTCGATTGGGTTATGGGTGCGGGGAGAGCGAATGCCATCAGATCTTCATAGAAATGATCAAATGGTGGAGGAATGATCATGCATGTCACTTTATCGGGCATGGCAGGAGCCGTTAGATTCGGCGGGGAAGATCAACTTATGAGATAAAAGGCGATGAGTTATAAAGGCACAAAGTCATATAGGTGCATTTTTATGAGGGTTTTTGCTATTGGCGCTTGGAGCTAAGGCCGAAAGGGGTTATTAGTCGGGTTTATAGGAAAAACAGACGAAACGAAGATGAGGGAGGACAAGCGGGGTAGAAGAAAAAAAGGGGAAATGACCATTATGAGCTTCCTTTTAAGCTCATCCAAGTAGACCAAGCTCCTTTTTGACCTTGAAAAGTCAGCGTTGCATAATAGAGCTAACACTGGCTCCTTCTAGGGATGAGATCCTCCCCGTGAGGTCTCAAGAACTGTAGACCATTGCCTTTCCTACAAAACCCAGATCAACAAAATTTCCTAGTGTTCCATTGGGCATGGAGTCTAATTAAGTCTATGCTAAAACTTGATAAAACAACATATTTACAACATTAAGGCCTGAAGACCTTAAACAACATAAATTTTCAAAAATCACCCATTAATTGGGCCATCAAAAACTGTTTCTCCTTCCATACTTTGTAGCATGAAAGTGTTGTTCCCCTGGATCTAAGCAATGATAAAAGGTCTAGTCCACAGAGAATCAAACTTCCCATGGTTGGCATTTCTTCTTCTTGAGTGCATCCCATTTAAGAACCAAGTCACCAACTTGAAAACTATCTATTTTTTCCTTTATGTCAAAGGCTTCCTTGATCCTCTTTTGATGTGCTGCAGATTTTTCAACCAATTGATCTTTGATTTGATGCACTTCTACCAAGTCACTAATCCTCCTTGCCATGTCATCTTCCTCATTTTGTTCTTCTTGCAATAATTTTGCCATAGGGAGGGTTAACTGGATTGGGGATATAGCCTCAGTGCCATATACCAGATTAAATGGGGAGTTCCTTGTGGATTTCTTGGTAGTCACTTTGTCAGCCCACAATGCATACTTCAGCGTGGAATCCCAGTTCCTTTTATTGGCTTCTAGCAGCTTCTTGATTATCCTTATCAGGCTCTTGTTGGATGATTCTGCTAGACCATTATCTTGAGGGTAATATGAGGTGGAATGAACTAGCTTAATTCCCATTGAGTCACACATGTCCACCAACTCTTTTGCGTTGAAGGCTGCTGCATTGTTTGTATTCAATTTGTGTGGATAGCCAAACCTAGTGAAAATATTTTCTGTCAAGAACTTGATGACCACATGATGATCAACTTTCCTAGTAGGAATAGCCTCAATCCATTTAGTGAAGTAGTCAGTGGCCACTAAGATCCATTTGTGCTGGCCACTGGAATGTGGATTGATTTCCCCTATGAAATCCAAAACCCACTACTGAAAAGGGCCACTAGCATGTATTGGCTTTAAGGGCAGGGACTTCAACTACTGTTTTCCTTCACACCTCTGACACATGTCACAAGATTTTACAAATGAAAATGCATTAGAAAACAAGGTGGGCCAATAATACCCAGCTCTAAGAATCTTGTGGGCTGTGGTTTCTAGTAGTGATGTCCTCCATAGATGCTGAAATGGAACTGATGCATGACCTCCATGGATTGTTCTTTGTCCAAACATCTCAAAGAATTCCAGAGGGGTCCCTCCAGTACAACAAGTTTTCATGAATGAAATACTTGGTTGCTTTGAGCTTAACATTTCTAGCTTGGATCGAGCTGAAACATGGAGGAACTTCTAGCTTTAGCAAAAATTGGGCTATGGTAGAATATCATTCACAAGAAGCTAGATTTTCTGCCAATGACTGGTTCTGTCTCGCTGTTGGTTCTTCTATTTTTCCATCCTACAAAATTGTGCTTATCAAATTCATGTCCAGCATCTTGAAATTTTCTTTAGCCACCAGCTTGGCAAGGCCTTGACCCTTGACAAGCTTGGTGGGCTTCAATTCTATGTTGAACTCAATCAGCTTTGCAATCCATTTAACCCTTCTTCCATCAACATCTAGCTGCATTAGGACATCTTTTACTGAAGCAGAGGGCACATATGAAATTACCTTGGAGTGCAGAATGTATATTCTAAAAGCTTTCAAAGATTTGATAAGGGCATAGGCTTGCTTTTCGATGATATCATACCTCAGTTCAACATCCCTTAATGTTTTGCTGAAGAATGCCATTGGATACTCTGAACCCTTATCATCTTCTTGCAACAGAATTGCTACAAGGGTGTCACCTGAGGCAAATGAAAATATATGGAACTCCTTGTTGTAATTTGGGTTGATTAAAGTGGGAGCTTCCATAATAGCCCTTTTGATGGCCTCAAAATATCTTCTTGTTGCATCAATCCATTTGACCTCAGATTTCTTTTTCAACATGGAGATGATGTGTTTTACCAATTCTGCAAAATTAGGAATAAACCTCACAATTACCCAGAAAGGATTGGATGTCCTTTTTTGATCTTGGTACAGACAAGGTCTGTATTGCTTTCACTCTTTCTGGATCAATTTTGACACCTGCAGTAGAGACAATGTGTCCTAATAGCTTGCCCTCTTCTAAAGCAAACTGTGACTTGTTAGGATTTATTGATATCCCAAACCTCCTGCACTTCAGAAACACTTTCTTCAGATGCTGCAAATGATCTTGATGGCTTTTGGAGTATACTATTATATCATCTAGGTAGACAAGGACAAACTTATCCTTCTCTCCCACAAATGCTATATCCATAGCTCTCTGAAAGGTGGCTCCAACATTCATCAGTCCAAAAGGAATATTAGAGTACATAAAAGTACCCCAAGGAGTGGTGAATGTAGTCTTTTCTTGGTCATCCAGATGTATGACAACTTCGTTATACCCTGAAAATCCATCCAGGAAAGACATCACTTTGGTTCCTGAGACTTTCTGCAACAAATGCTCCATCTTTGGTAGGGGATAGTTTTCCTTCTTAGAGCATTTGTTCAGGTTCCTGAAATCAACACAGAGCCTGATTTCTCCACTTTTCTTCCTTACCACTACCAGGTTGGCTACCCACTTTGAATATCTCAGAGGGAGTATGATTTTGGCAGCCAACAATTTCTTACTTTTGTTTTCAGTCAGGGGGTGGAGCAAAGGATTTATGGGCCTTAGCTTCTGCTTGAAAGGAATGGTGTCTTTTTCCAATGGGATCTTATGCTGGATGATCTTTTTATCATAAGTTTTGAGGTCATTGTATTCCCAGGCAAAGACAACATCAAACTGCTTCATCAAGGCACAATATTCAAAACTCTGGGCAACAGATAAATGGGTAGACATATTTATATACTTTGGATGATCTGGACTCCCTATGTTATGCCTATGGACTGTATACTGATCTTCTTTTTGGGCAGCCTTATGAGGCACATCATTATGGTCAAACAACTTCTCTAGGGGAAATAGGCCTTTCAGTATATAATTGCTAGGCAATTGAACAATGTTGTCTCGGCCAATTCTATTATTTAGCTAGGGTGGGGGACTTTCCTCAAAGGTTTCATTTTCTTGATCTATTCGCATTTTAGAGAATTCATCAATGACTTGCAACAACCTATTTACTTCATCATCATCCTCAAAAACTTTCCAATGCTGGACATTATCAGGCAAGGATGGTCTATATTTTATCTAGACTTCATAAACCAACCTAGGGGGCATGGGAGGGATGAACATGCTAGCATACACAGTAAGGGAATTAGCAAGTTGATTTTTGACTCTAGGGATATATGAGATACAAAAACTATCAAAATATTCTTTGAGTCTCCATAACTCATCTTTGTATGCTTTCAGCCTTTGGTGCCTTGCTTGGAATGTTTTGTTCACTTGCTGAAGGATGAGATCGGCATATCCAAACACCTTTATGTCTCTGATTCCTCTGTATTGGGAAGCGTTCAAGCCCAATATCAAAGCCTCATACTCTGCTATGTTGTTGGTGACCTGAAAAGTCAGCTTGAAAGACAAATGAGTGCTTTCTTGCTTTGGAGACACCAGCACCACTCCTGCTCCTGCAGTTTCTTTTGAATAGGCTCCATCAAAGAACATGTTATCACTCAGGTTTTCCTAGAAGTTGTGTAAGAGGAAATTATACCCGAGGTAACCACAAACCAACCTTTTAAATGCAGAATCTAGCCACTTTGCATCCAGAGAGGGCTCTCTTTTTATGATTTATCTTTGTTCTTGGAAGGTTTTAGGCTAGTTATAGATTCAAGAGTTTGTTTTTGGAAAATGGTGGAATCCATAAACTAAGGGCAAGATTGAGAGCTTTCAGTCCATTGGGCTATGGAGTCAAAGGATGACTTTACTGGATTTTTATTCTAAGCACAAGATGGTATTACAGGGCAAGATAGCTAGACAGAGAACAATCCTTAAAATTT
>APFE031071635.1:18257-53636 GCA_000404065.3 Pinus taeda
TTTAGTACTTGTGATGAAAGTAAAGGATCAAAAACATGTAGCAGCATCATTCATCAGATAACACTTTGCAGTACCATCTACCTACCCTATCTACTTGATACTACCATTTTCTCTTCTTTATTAGGGTGCATTTAGACTTGCAAACCCTCATCAACATTTTTTCTTTTTACAAAGAAAATCTATCTAATTCTACCCTTAGTACATCCAAGGGCTCAGATTAAACAGTTGAACACCTTTTATTAACTCTAATTATCTACTTATCTGCCAAGATTAAACTGTTTGGTCAGATATTTATTCTCTAATCTACAACATGAAATTGAAATATGAGTAAGCCAAGTTTAAACAGTTTTGACTTATCATGAATGTGCAAAGTGGACAAGCTGCACAAATTGTTTATTACAAAAATGATATATGGCATTTGGATTTTCACACTTCTCCTTGGTCTGTTTTTTGCCTGGGGTCATTTCTTTCACTTCTTTTTTTGACCACTTTATTTTTCTTACCCTTTGATTTTTATTTTAGGGTACACCCTCTTTACATTATTTTACTTTTTTGATTTTTTGGTTTTTCAAGAATATGGAACACCTTTGCTCAAGAAAGAAGGTTTGAACATATTCCATAGTTCGATCAAGACTATCATGAAAGATGAAACCTATTGGTATAGGAGGCTAACAGAACATATCCCAAGCTTGTGTTTCCTCTTCTTCCATGGCCTGACCTACTGTTTTCTTAAGTTGCATCGGAGCCTTATGGGATTCTTCAATTTGGAGAATACATGCCCCAAAATCATTGTCCACAGTGTAAATAGGATGATTAGTGGGGTTCTTCTCATCACTGATGATATATGCCAGTTGGGCTTCTCTATATAGTCCCTCTCCTTTCTCCTCCAAAGACTGGGATAGTGGCATAAGGTAAGTCATTTTGTAATTTCGCACCTAGTCTCTTAATCCACCCTCTCGACAACAACATGCCAAACTTAGGGGGGACATCTGCTACCACAATTTCCATCATCATGCTCTTCATAGGCAGCTGAGTTAGGGTGATATTCAAGTCTTTGATCAACCCCAGACATTTCACCTTCCTTGAATCAAAGGAGAATAAGTCATGATATGGTTTGGTGATATCAAGTCCTAACTTTTCCATGACAACTTTAGGAATTAGATTATGGTTGGCACTAGTGTGCAGAAGATATTTATGGAGGATTTTGTCATGAATGGTCAGGGAGACATAAAATGATGGAGAATTTATCATCAGCAGGTTCAGTCATTTGGCTAAGCACAACTACAAGTTTATCATCTTGTAAATTCACATAGTTAGTGGAGGTTTGTGTGGCTTTTAGCTCAAGGGTATAAAGGATAGTCTTTCTAAAGACCTCACTCTTTGCAAGTTCTATCAGAGGTATATATATTTTTAGTTTCTAGACTTCTGATTCAAAATTGAAAGGGAGAGGGGACTTGTCAGGGCCTCTTACCTCTTGAGCTGGTACTTTAAGGATGACTGAATCAGCTACCGATCTCTTCTGTTTGCTGTTCTACTGCTCTGTGGGAACAACAGTGCTTTGGGCAGGGTTATCTTTGACATTACTTGTTCTTGACCTCAAGTTATATCTTTTTTGTTCATCAGTCTGCAAAACAACTCCTCTATCCCATTCTTGACTAGTCTGGTCCTTGAGTAATGACTCTTCATATGCAGCCAATGTCAAAAAGGTGGCGTCGCCCTTGTCTTCCATGCAATGAACCTCATCCTCTTCATCAAACTGTTCCTCCTCCATGACTATGTTATGGAAAGGAGTCTTAACCCTTTTTTCTTCATTGGCCTCTTTGCCCCTCTGAATGATTTGCAATTGATCATTTTCTCTACTAAATGGGTTTGGATTTCTAGGAACAAATGTATTTGGAAGCCTTGCTTTCCCAGAATTCTGCTCAATCTTCAGTTTAGATATTTCAGTAGCAAATGACTTTATCATCTTAGTCATTTTATCCAATTTGGGTTATAAAAATGAGGTAGAGGAAGAAGAAGCCTCACCTCTCTTCCTCCTATCACCATGACCTTTGAGCTTTTCTGTAGCCATGACATTGGATTCCACCTCTAGGGTTGCATCTTGCATCTCAGCTAGGGTGGCACATCTTCTTTCTCTTAATAGTAGGCGGAAATTAGAATCAAAAGCATTGGCATAGGTGAGTTTAGTAGAGGTGGGGGTAGGATTCACTTCAGCTGGTATCTTGCTATACATACGATTAAACTTTTTATTAAAATCAGATAATGACTCCCCATTTTCCCTCTTGAGGTTGCCAAACTCAATATGGTAATATAACATGTCTTTCTTATCTCCCCAATGCTTTAAAAAAACATCATCTAATGCTTCAATGTCTGCTACAGTCCTAGGGGTCAGCTCTCTAAACCACTTTCTAGCCTCTCCATCAAGGCTTTGGACAAATACTCTCATCCATACATCATCCTCATTGATATCTAGGTTATCAGCATAGCTATAAAAAGACTCAAGGTGCTCTTCGGCTATTACTCCTTCTGTACCAGTGAACTTAGGCATATATTTCTGGTATTCCCCTGCAGGCATGGCATTCAAAGGAACAGGCAGTACCAAGGGTCCACATCTAGCAGCTATGATTCTTTCCATATTTGTGGGTGCTATTTGGCCTGCCATGATTGAGGTAGATGGAAGAGTACTGGTCATTTGGATGACAGAAGGATGGGAAATGAATTATAGGGTAGAAGGAAACTGATGGCCTATAGGGGAGGTTTTCTTTGGACTGAGATCCAAAGGGGAACTTATTGAACAAGGACCTTTATGAATCTCTGGAAATATTTCTTCACTGATAGTGCTAGGCTCTATGTTTTCAACATGTACATGCTCAGTTGCAAGCCTCTCTTGCAGAGATACATAATATTGTTTAGGCTTACCCGATCCTGATGCTCCTTTCTGTGATGTTTTTCTCCACTTGACAATCTTCTTAGGGTTAAGCACTGGGTCAGCTGGTGATTTTTGAGGATTTCTCCGAATATGCCTCACAAAATGAGCCAGAACTGTGATGTGGAGTCGCCGAAAGGTTGGTCCTCTAGTAGATTTGCTAGATAGATGATTACAACCAAGAATGTGTCTAGACTTTGTCTATCATCAAAGTTGGATTTGTGTCATTATCCCAGGGAAGCTAAGCTTCAATATTCTGTCCCTGGCAACAACGCCAATTATGTTATCCCTCCAATAAACTCTCATAGGTTGTAGCTCGGAGATGCCTGGTAACATATAAATTCAACTTATTGTTGAAGTGGATGAATGGGAGGAATGATGCTTGTCCAAGCCAGATAACCACTTCTACTTTGTTTCACTCCAAACATGCGTGAAAACCCCCAGAATACAAGGATTTAAACCACCAACTACTCATAGTTTAGAGATTGGGTGAATATGGAGAACACTGACCACACTAGCAGATGCACAAGACCATGTGATGGCTGGTTGCAACCAGTAAAGAAGTCTGTAAATCTACTCTACTAATGCATAGACAGGATGACAGCTCTCTTGCACTACGTAGAAAGAAACCTAAGTAACTTATTCAATGATACATTTAACAATCTAACACATAGTTAGGATGACAGCTCTCTAGTGCTAAACCTCAAAGACCAAGAATACAACATATCAGGCACAACTTAGAACAGGAGAAAATGGAAAGTGAGCAGTTAACGGCAAAAGAAGCTTGTATTAGTTGAAAATGAAGATGAGACACTGCAAGTGGAAAAATATCCACAGTCTCCAGAAGTTGAACCTTAAATCAAGACATCAACCATCAACCTTGATTACATCTTTCTACTGGGTATTTACAGATTTTACATTACAAGGGCTCTCAGCTATTTAGGTATGGAGGGGTCATAATTGACCACCATTTGCATTTAATGGCCTGATGGAGTCTCTGAACATGCTTTCTTGCTTCAGGGAGTGAATCTAATCCTTTCAGGTGCTGTGTTGTCCTCTTAGGCAGTTGGTGCATTTGTACCAGTGAGGCTCCATAACTGATAAATGCAATCACAAGGTCATGCTATGTCCTTATCTCCCTTGGTCATGCCTTCTATCAAATATGGTTTTTGGGGTCTGTTAGTGACTGATAATGGTGAGCTAGCCACCTTCCTTCTTCGAGCAAACATAACAGTGAAGAACATGGGGGTGCATGGGTAAAAAGACGGTTGGTATGAGCAGAAAGGAGAATCATTGGATTGGGGGAACGGACAGCGAGGATGGCTCGACGGAGTCTGTCATAGGGATGGGAGCGAGATGAACGTGGGCCATTGGATCTTAGGTGGACAGATTGAATGGCGATCGAGCGGTGGGGGTGCGGTGGTTATTAGGCGGGGCGGATAGGTCAGGAAGTAAACAGTATTGATCGAACCACCTTTGGGAATTGAGTGGTAAAAGGACGGGGGCATGTGATCCCATTTAGTGATCGACACGTAGCGGTGGATGAGAGAGAAAAACCGCTCTCATCGCACACTAACGTTCGATCAGGTTATGGGCGCGGGCAGAGCGAATGCCATCAGATCTTCATGGAAATGATCGAATGGTGGAGGAATGATCGTGCTAGTCACTTTATCAGGTGCGGCAGGAGCTGTTAGATTCGGCAGGGAAGATCAACGGCTGAGATAAAAGGCAATGAGTTATAAAGGCGCAAAGTCATATGGGGGCGTTTTTATGGGGGTTTGGGCTATTGGCGCTTGGGGCTAAGGCCGAAAGGGGTTATTCGTGGGGTTTATAGGAAAAACAAAGGAAACAAAGATGAGGGAGGACAAGCAGGGTAGAAGAAAAAAAGAGGAAATGACCATTATGAGCTTCCTTTTAAGCTCATCCAAGTAGACCAAGCTCCTTTCTAACCTTGAAAAGTTAGCGTTGCATAGTAGGGCTAACAGTAATAGCAAAAGGAGAAAAGGTTGGTACATTGTATTTATGTAATGGTATTTCTAATTCTGTTAATGCTTTAACCTCTACAGGAGTAGATACGACATTGTGGCATCATATGCTCGGGCACATGAGTGAGAAGGGGATGCATATCCTTCACTCAAGAAATT
The DNA here is from genome assembly GCA_000404065.3 of Pinus taeda. Taxonomy (NCBI): domain Eukaryota; kingdom Viridiplantae; phylum Streptophyta; class Pinopsida; order Pinales; family Pinaceae; genus Pinus; species Pinus taeda. The sequence continues at coordinate 23,328 of APFE031071635.1, forward strand.
TGTTTCCAGTTTGAAGCATGTTGATTTAAAATTATGTGAAAATTGTGTTTATGGAAAATAGAAGAGAGTCAGATTCCTTAGAGCTGGGAAATAAAAGAAGAGTGAACAATTAGAGCTTGTGCATACAGATGTATGGGGACCTGTTCAGGTATCATCTCTCGGTGGCTCTTGTTATTATGTTACTTTTATTGATGATGCAACCAGAAAAACCTGATTTATTGTATTCGAAATAAATCTGATGTATTTGATACTTTCGAGAAATGGAAAGCTTTGGTTTAAAATGAGATAGGAAAAAGGTTGAAGTGTCTCAGATAAAAAAATGGAGGTGAATATTGCAGCAAAGAGTTTGATAGGTACTATTCAGATAACAGAATTCGCAGAGAGAAGATAGTTCTAGGAACACCACAAGAAAATGGTGTGTCAGAAAGGATGAACAAAACAATCATGGAGTGTGCAAGGTGTATGAGATTGCATGCAGGATTTCCTTTACAATTTTGGGTAGATGTTGTAGATACTGCTATTTATCTAATAAACAAAGGGCCTTCAAGTTCCTTGGATGGTGGTATTCCAGAGGAGGCATGGACACGTAAAAAAGGTAAACTACTCATTTTTAAAAACTTTTTGTTGTGAAGCCTTTGTCCACATTAATAAAGAAAATAGAACAAAGCTTGAGGCAAAATCAAAGAAATGTACTTTAATTGGATATGGTGTTAATGATTTTGGTTATCTCTTTTATGATTATGAAAAACACAAAATCATTAGGAGCAGAGATGTCATATTCAATGATAAGGTTTTGTATAAGGATCAACGGTAGGAAAAGAAACAAGAAAAAGAAAATAGAGAATACACAGTGCTTGATGAGATCACAGAAAAAGTGATGGTGCCTGAAAATCATAATGATCCACAACCAAAACAACAACCACAACAGCAAATAGCACCTCAAACACCTGAAAGTGGTGTTAGAAGATCTACCTGGATAAGTAGAACCCCTGAACGATACTATCCTTCATTATATTATGTACTGTTCACTGATTCTGGTGAACTAGAACGTTATGAAGAAGCAGTGCAGGTAGAAACCAAGAAAAGTGGGAGCAAGCAATGAAAGAAGAGATGGACTCCTTAACACATAACAAGACTTGGGACTTAGTCAGGTTGTTTGTAGGTAAAACAACATTGTAGAATAAATGGGTTTACAAGTTGAAGAAAGAATATGGAGGTAGAAAAAGGTATAAAGCTAGACTTGTGGTGAAAAGGTTTGCACAGAAAAAGGGTATAGAATTTGATGAGATATTTTCTCCTGTTGTTAAAATGACTTCAATCATATCTATTTTAAGTCTAGTAGTAGCTGAAGGTTTTCATCTTGAGCTGTTAGATGTAAAGACAAACTTTCTCCATGAGGATATAGAGGAAGAGATATATATGCAGCAGCGAAAAGGAAATGAGGTAAAAGGGAAGGAGAAACTAGTGTGCAGGTTGAAGAAGAGCTTGTATGGATTAAAATAGGCTCCAAGGCAGTGGTATCTAAAATTTGACAGGTTTATGTCTAAACAAGGTTATACTAGATGACACTCTGATCATTGTGTTTATATCAAAAGACAAAATGATGGCAACTATATTATATCATTATTGTCTGTAGATGACATGCTTGTTGTAGGTTCTAACATGCAAAAAAAAATGTGTGCAAAATAAAATTGGCGAACTCATTTGCAATGAAGGATTTGGGTGCTTCAAACAAATCCTTGGTATGAGAATAACTAGAGACAGGAAGAATCGCAAATTAACATTGTCTCAAAGTGAGTACATAGAAAAGGTGTTGAAAAGGTTTAATATGCAGAATGCAAAACCATTTAGTATACCTTTGGCTAGCCATTTCAAATTAAGTAAGGAGGAGTGTCCCAAGACTCTGGAAGAAATGGCTCATATGTCTAAAGGTCCATATGCATCAGAAGTTGGAAGCTTAATGTATGCAATGGTCTGCACGAGGCCTATTATTGCATATGCAGTGAGAGTTGTAAGCAGGTACATGAAGAATCCATGAAAAGAACATTGGATGATGGTGAAGTGGATTCTCAGGTATTTGAGAGATACCACAAATCAAGCATTATGCTTTGGTGGTTCAAACATTTCTCTATAGGAATATGTTGATGCAGATATGGCGGGGATAGAGATAACAGGAGGAGCACAACAGGATATGTGTTTACAGTAGGTGGAACAACTGCCAGTTGGGTCTCAAAACTGCAAAGTGTTGTTGCACTTTCAACAACGGAAGAAAAGCATGTTGCTGCTACGGGGGCTAGTAGAGAAATGATTTGGTTACAAAGGTTTCTGGATGAATTGGGTAAGAAGCAGGAGTTGGGCAGGTTATACAGTGACAACCAGAGTGCCATACATCTTGCAAAGAACTCTGCATTTCATTCCAAGACTAAACATATACAGCTCAAGTACCATTTCATACGGTCAATGTTGGAAGATGCACAGTTGAAGCTGGAAAATATACACACAAGCTAGAATCTTGCAGATATGTTAACAAAAGTTGTATCCAAGGAGAAACTGAGAATCTGCTTAGTTTCAATTAGTCTTCAAGTATGATGAAGAAGATGAGAAACAACCAGGTCCAAATTGGAGTCATTGTCCAGCAAATGAAGCAGCAGTGGATTTGCTATAGTCAGTCTCCAAGTGGGAGATTGTTGGTTGTGGAGCCTGATTATCTTCTTTTTTTAGAGGTATCGCCACATTGGACCCTAGTTCATAATGTAGTGGCAATGCCACCTTTAAAATATACGCTGTAGAGGGGGTGCAGAGGGGGTGGCTGCAACCTTAGGGATCCCCCCTTGGCGGGGGGATCGAGGGTAGCGCCCCTGAATCTTAAAATAGATGCAAAATTGCCTTGTAAAATATTGTAATTTCGTTTTTAATCTGGGTCATTCATTAGGCGAAGATCTGATGGTAGAAGTTATGTTTAATTTAGGGTTTTTGGCCCTAGAAGGAAACCCCTAGCTATATATGAGGGAATTTTATTGCGTATATGTAGATCTGTATTCTAAGCGAGAAGATAGATGAGATGGAGTGAGAGAGAAGAGGGAATTGCAGCAGATTTGTTGTAGGTTGTATCTCTTCAGTTTGTTGGATAATATAAAAGGAAGGACTGGCTATCTCTCCATGGACGTAGCCCAAATTGGGTGAACCACATATATATGTGTCTCTCTTGTTTTATACATTTTATGTGTTTATATTTATGCAATGTTTTATGTGTTCCATTTCTTTGTAATAGATAATTTTCTAACATTATCCAGTTGGAGACACTAATCCAAATGGAAAAGGGACAGTATTCAAGTCCCCAATCGAATGGTTTTCCCTCATGTTGTTGCAATTATTTTTGAGGCTTCAACATTTTGGCCCTAGAAGGAGGGCCAAGACTATGAATGGAAAAGATAAATGAATCTAAATTAACAAGCCATTCCAAGAGTCACCACCCCTCAAGATCGCCTCCAACTTCTAGATCCTCATCTAAAACTCCTATTTCTAGATCAAAAGTTGAGCAGTCACTGCCTAAATCTCCTAGTCCAATTCCTAAAGCACCTTCTTTAGATTATAATCTTGAATCACCCGAGGTTCAAACTTTAACAAAGAAATTAGAGGAAATCTCTATTTCAGTAGAAAATCCTGTGCCATCTGAAGCATCCGAAGGAAGTATCACTTTTGTCTTACAACCCACTCATATTCTAACCCAATCTCAAAGTGAGAAGCTCGGGGTTCCTCCATTTGAATTTCCTCTTCCTTATTTCCGAAAGAAAACTAAGAAATATGAGCCAAAAACATCAACTAGTGAGGTTTTATCAAATTCCCCACCGTAAACACCTTCATTTCCACCATTCATTCCCACTTCTTCTTCTAGAAGTACTTGTGCTAGTTCTTCAAACCCTAACACTCAACCTACCTCTTCTTCCACTCAAACTCCCTCAATATCCATTTCCCCTCAAACTCCAATAATGGTAGGACAACAACCACCACCACAAGTCAGACCATGGGCCAATACTGTTGCTATACAAATGGAACTTCCCATTCATGACCTACCTAAACATCATGAAAGATGGCTACCAAAATTTAATCCTGATGATAGATTTCTTGCTGAGGAACATCTCCATAATTATATGTTAGCTATCATTCTTAATGGAGTAGCCGAATAATATTGTGTAGTAAGATTATTTCCCTACACTTTCCAAGGATGAGCAAGCTCATTGTATTTTTCATTACCACCAGGACCTATTACTAATTGGGATATGCTTGAAGAGAAATTTCTAGCCAAATTTGGTGATGATCGTACAATCACATCTCTTGTCAATGATATTTCTAATTTAAAAGCTAAATTAGGTGAAAAGATTAAAGATTTCAATTTCGGATTCAATAAACTGCTAAACAAAATCCCAGCCACATCAAGCCTTGGTGTTGATGTCCAAATCGAGTGGTATATTTCTTCTCTTCCTTCCAATATAGCAATTTTTGTAGATAGAGCTAATAAGGCTACTTTGGTAGAAAACATGAAAGAATCTGTGTTTGTAGAAAAGATAATAGTTGCATTAGAAAAGAAAACAACCCAAGAAGATAGAAAAACTAAAAAGGTTACATTTAAGGATGAACCAAAGAAGGAATCCCCTAAGGATCCTTTTGATCTCGAAGGTCTACAAAAAGTCCTAAAACCATGTCAAATGAAATGGTAGAGATTAAGAAACAAGTTGTTGAATCCTCTTCTAAAAAACCTTTCAGATCCTTCAAGAAGAATCAAACTTCTAATCCTCAGTCACCAAATACAATATCCAATGTTGAATCTGACTTAGAAGAGGAAGAAGAAACTGCATTGACTGACAAAGAGACTGAAGATGAAGAATTGGTTGAAGTACATGGAATGTGGGATTTCATCCTCCCTATTTCCAATAATGAAGAGTAAGAAGCTTTACCTGTTAGTACCAGGAGTAAGGGCCCTACTGATTTAACTCAATAAAATCAAAAGAAAAATCCCTCAACCCCTTCTTCCAAGGAAAAGGTGGCCAGTAAAGATTCTTATCCCCAAACTCCTCAACCAACTCCATCCTCATCCAATCCTCCACATTCATATAAAACCTTGGTAGTTACTGATACCATGGAATATAACATAGTGGAGGACATGAATAAAACCAAAGCCAATATCTCTCTTCACAAGTTCAGTAAGCTTAAACATCAACATAAATTATTGCTGAAAGAATTGAATGCAGTTCCTGCTTCTCCTATTCCTGTTGCTGTGATATCCCAAGTTGCCAAAGGAATGGGTAAACCCCCTAATGATTCATCAAATAAGGTCGATCCTACTGATGTTATCTTAATTGATGACATATCCAATTCACATACTCCCCCTTTCCTCTTGACTTATGAAGTCTACAATAAAAGCTTACACAATTTCTTAATAGATTAAAGGGCCTCTTCAAACATAATGCCGAGAACAGTCTGTACTAAATTAAACGTTTCACCCCAAAAATATGTTGTTCACATTGTGCAACTTGACAGAACCAAAGTTGAAGTCTTAGGAGAAATGAATTCAATCACCATTAGACTCTCTTATAACCCTAAAGTTTGTCAAGTAATGGACACACTAGTTGCAAATATACCCAAGGTATATGGTTTAATTATGAGCAGAGATTGGTTTGAAAAGGTCCACGACTATTTTGCAATAGATTGGTCTCACACGTATCTCCCTTACAATAGAAATCCAAACCAAATCAGAATTGACTGATAAAAGAATTTGAAGAAAAAAATGACTGATTTTGAAGGTGAGAATGAGACAATATATTTCAACAATAATATCATTGGAAATTACTCTGCTGAGTTAGTTTTAGGAAATTTCTATGCACAAAAGTCTCCTTTTTGGACAACTCTGTTACTTCCCAGATTGAGAACTTTTCTCAAACAAATTATTCTAGATGTATAAATCTTGTAGATAAACCATTAGTTAAAACTTTTTTTTGGACATTATATTTTGATGGATCTAAATCTAATGATGGTGTAGGAGCTGGTTGTATATTAGTTAGCCGAGAAGGAGAAAAACCATGCTAGCATGTATGTTAGAATTTGAATGCACAAATAATACTGTTGAATATGAGGCACTGATTCAAGGTTTGTATAATGAAATAGGCCTTGATATCAAATATCATCAAGTCTTTCTAGATTCAAAAATTGAAGTAAGAAACACCATTCATTGTCTCTCTGGACATTTAAAATACTAGCAATATTAGTCCATGATATTACTTCACATTTTTTAGCGTTCAACATGTCTCTTATACCTAGACTTCAAAATGTAAGTGTTGACCTTCTGACTAACATAGTATCCAAGCTTATACCATCAGAGGATTACATTCCAGATAGGTTTTCTATAGAATTAATTTTTCGACCATCCATTCCCAACAATGTTACCAATTGACGAGTCTTTAATGATGATGGGGATATCATAAAATTTTTAACATCAGGAGGGTCATATGATGACTAGATAATAGATGAAAATGAGCATGATAATAAGTTGAAACAAAATTCTAATAAGAATCCCATACCTAAATCTATGGTAAAATGAGAGGATATTTATGATATTAAAGATAGATTCAAAAAGGTTACTAATTCCAAACTCCAAAGTTCAACCTTAAGGTTTGAACTAGTAAACCTTGGAACTGATGTCAAATCTCAAAACATCAATCTAGGACTTGGTCTCTCTCCTGATGAGAGACCAACCTTTATCCATTTGTTGAAATAGTACAAAGGTATGCTTGGAACGATGATGATCTTAAAACATATGATACCTCTATCATACAACACACCATTCCCATGATATCTAATGACAAACTTGTACAACAGAAATTAAGGAAAATTCATCCCAATTTAGAAAGTCAAATCAAGTTTGAGTTGAATAAACTCTTTAAAGGCAAGATTATATTTCCTATTAGGGATTCAAAATGGTTTTCAAACTTAGTACTTGTCAAAAAGAAGAATGGTGGCATTCACATCTGTATAGACTTTAGAAATATCAAAAAAGCTTGTTAGAAGGATAATTTCCCATTACCTACCATGGAACAAATACTGCAATTAGTAGTTGGTTTAGAACTAATATCTTTTCTTGATGGATTTTCAAGATATAACCAAATCCTTGTTCATCCAGACAATAGATTAAAGACTACATTCAGGAATAAATGGGGAACCTATGCCTACCAGAAAATGGCTTTTGGTTTAATTAATGCAGGGGAAACTTTCCAAAGAGATATGGATATAACCTTTAAAGGTTTGATAAAAAACATCGTTGTCATTTATTTGGATGATATCACTGTTTATTCCAAGAATAAAAACAACCATTTACATCACTTTAGCATATCTTTTAACGTTGTAAGATATATGGAATCTCATTAAATCCAAATAAGTATTATTTTGCTCTAAGTGAAGGTAAAATTCTAAGGTTTATTGTATCCAAAAGGGCATTTGTATTGATCCAGACAGAATAAAAGAAATTGCTGAAATTTATTTACCCCACAATAAAAAATCTATGCAGTGTTTTCTAGGTTAGATAAATTTTGTTAAAAGATTTGTCCCTGACGTTTCCCAAATTGTTTTACCATTAAAAACCATGATTAAGAAAAAATCAATCTTTAAATGGGGACATAACAAAAGAGAATCTTTTGCTCTTATCAAACAAGACATTATGAATGCTCCCTCTTTAACAACTCCAATTTTTTCTAATCCTTTCATTTTGTATACATTCGCTTCCGAAACATCATATGCTATTGTTTTAACACAAGTCAATGATTAAGAAATCAAAGCACCCATCTCTTTCTTTAGTTCTAATTTTCAAGGTGCTGAACTTAATTATTCAGAGGTGGAAAAATAGGCTTTTGCTTTTTCAAATCTGTAAATCACTTCAGGCCTTTTATCCTCAAAAGCTATACTAAAATAGTAATCACACTCTTAGGAGTGAGACAATTACTTATGCAAAGGGAAGTAGGAGAAAAAATTGGCAATTGAGAAACAACTCTACAAGAATATGATATTGACATTAGACCAACCAAAGTTGTTGGAGGATGAGGTTTTTTGCAAGTTTCTTACTTAAGCTTCCAACCTACCAGTGGATGAGGACCTAGGTAACATTGTACATATATTAGAGGTAAGCCTAAATGACACAGAGTCCTAATATGTGATCTTATTTTCTATTTGAAAAATGGATACACTCCTCCTGAACTCAATCATAAAAGGAAAAGGGCTTTATGATTGAAAGCAAATCAATATGAAATCAGTGACGATGTGTTATTCAGAAGAAGTTACGATTGTGTATTATTAAGATGCCTTGAAAAATATGAAGCACAAAAGGTTTTGTAGGAACTCCATGATGGACTAGCTGGTGGACATTTTGGAGGAGATACTACAACACATAAAATCCTACATGTTGGGTACTATTGGCCAACCTTGTTCAATGATACCCATGAATACGTAAGGAAATGCAAAAGATGTCAAACTGCTACTGGGAGACAATGAAAACCTGCTTAACCTATGCAATCATTCAACATTGAATAACCTTTTGAACAATGGGGATTGGATATCATAGGTGAGATTTTTCATCATTCCTCAAAGCAACATAAGTATATCCTTACAAGTACTGACTATTTTACTAAGTGGATGGAAGAAATTCCACTAAAGGTAGCCAATTTTGATGCTATCATTAAATTCATTAATCAATTCATTATTACTAGATTTGGCTTACCAACTGCACTTATGTTTGATAATGCATCTTACTTTTCAGGAAATAATATGACTGAATTCACTCTTAAGAGGGGTTTTAAACTTAAATACTCTGTTAACTACTACCCTCAAGGAAATGGATTAGTAGAATCAACCAAAAAGAACCTCATAAGGATTATTAAAATAAATTTTGATGAAAGCCAAAATAATTGGCATAAATCTTCAACATTTTCTCTATGGGAAGATCAAATAACTCAGAAGGCCTCAATAGGCACTTCTCCATTCAATCTAGTATATGGAAAAGAAGCTATGATTCCTTCAAATCTAGCTATTCGCTCTTTTAGCCCTAGTCCTATTTATCGAAGAAACACCTTCTTCTTCTTTGCAATTAAGACAATATCAAATTCTTAAATTAGAAGAAGAAAGGGATAAAGCCAAACTTACACATACTCCCCATCAACAATTAGTCAAATCTTCTTTTGATGAAATTTGTTTTTCCAAATCATTTCAAACTGGAGATCTCATCCTGAAATGGGATGAGGCACTTGAGGAAAAAGGAAAGCATAGCAAATTCCAGAAAATGTGGCTTGGACCATTTCAAATTTCTAAACAATTAGACCCATCAACATTCATATTGCAAGATTTATCAGGAAAGAGAGATTCTCTTCCTGTTAATGGGCTTATTTTGAAAAAATTCTTTTCTTAGAAGATTACATCTTCTACTGTAACATTATTTCATTTACTTTTTGTGTTTTCTTAGGAAAATAATGTTAAATAACATCACTTTTGGCTTTACAATAAAATCTCTTGAAATATTTTGATCTTTCTCTTTCAAAGTAGAAATTCTTAAGGAAATGATCACAACATTTGAAAATTAGCTAAGTATCATAAAACTCTAAAATTTTCTTTTCCATTGAAGTTATAAATTCTTTAAAACAAACTGAACTTTAAAAAATCATTTTATTCTGTTATCAGTCAATAAAGGTTATCTTTAACAAAGTAAAGACTAATTACAACTAAGCATCTCTAACTCTAAAACTGTCATCCAAAAATCTTAAGGAGTCAATGATTCTCCCCATACATTAATTTTAATATTTTTAGAGTGTAATTTAAAAATATATTAACCTTAAAAGATAAGGGTCTCATCACGAGCCTACTACCATGTTCATAGGGAAATAATAGACTGACATTACCAACACTGAATACCAAAAAAGGGTAATGAATTATGATTATTTTAATCTTAAGACAAGGGGTCTCATCACGAACCAACTTGTTTAGTTCAATTACAACCAATGAATGACATTGTCCCTTTTTGGTCACCAAAACAGGACAATGGCTTTGGGTAATAAAAAAGTTGTTAAAAGAAAAGTAAATAAATAAAAAAGAAAAAATGAATCTCTCTCTCTCTCTCTCTCTCTCTCTCTCTCTCTCTCTCTATATATATATATATATATATATATATATATATATATATATAATAATATATATATATATATATATATACATATATATACTTTTGAATTTATCTCTAAAGACTGCACTCTTATATGGATGGGATTATGAATTATTGATGGTTAAAAGGTAACCCTGTCGAGACTATGGATGCCTAGTGGCAGTAGTGGCTCTACTTGTGACAAATGAGTATATCAAAACGCTAAGTTCCAAAAATTCCCCTACTTTATCTTTACAACTAATTAATGATAGATAGAGACAAAAAGGATTTTAATCTATAAGAGGATATACAAAGAATTATAATTAAGTGAGTTTTTTTGTTCAATGTAATGTTACTTATCCAAATATTTTGAAAATATTTTTTCTTTCCTGAATTATTTTTACTTAGAAAATTTTTAGAAATTTCATTATTATCAGGGATAACTATTTCTTCCAATGAATCGCCAATTGTTGTGCTGTGCAACAACCCCCCATTTATTTTTCTTAAAACTTAGGTGATTATTGTACAAATAGATGGGGACCCTTAAAAAATTAAAAAACATAAGAATATAAGTTTAATTTAAAGATTTTATTAGGAATAAATTTGAATTCTTTTTTTAATAAAACCTCATTAAAGCTTGAATGACCAAAGAAGGCCACTTTAAAGGAAAGTCCAACGATATCGCATATCACAAAGTCTCAAGAGTATAATAGTTCATCTAACGAGTCAAGACTTGCAATTGTGATAAAGGATAGCCCCCGGGGAACCCAAGCATATTCATTCTTTATAAAAGCTTAAAAGAATTAATAAGAATTCCTTACGGCAAAAGCTCCTTGCATCGCAATCTCACAACAAATAGGCAATATATCCAAAATGGCTCCCTCTTGCCAAATTCGATAAGTCATTCGACTTGACAAAACATTAAACTATAACATTAAAGAAGCACATTGCATCCCTCTATATCGAAAGAATGCCAATAAGCTCTACTCATATCATTCAAAATGGTTCCGATTGTGATAAAGTTGTTCATTAAAGAAAAGCACCCAAGGAAATCATAAAGCTTAAACAAAAGCTCCACTTAAATATAAACCTGTGGGCCCGCTACACTGCCACGTCAGTTATCGCAATAACAATTGCTAAAATATTTTGGCAATATCTATTCTTCGTTGTCACGAAATCACCGATTGGGATATTGTGATAATGTGATTATCGCAATCACAAATCTCCCATGCTTAACACGCTGATACAGTGATATCACTATCGCATATCGACGCGATACTTAATGAATAAATTTTGTTCACCATCCCAATAAGTTTTGTGATGTGATATATTGTTGAATAATAAATAAACCATGTAGAGCCATGATTTCATTTAATTAATGGGTTAAAGGTATTTATGGTTTCAATGCCCAAGGAGATTTTCTGACCTGTTCAGATTGATTTGCATTAAAACCTCCCTTTCCGTCATTTCAAAAGCTTTATGTGTTTGCATGCTTTTACGTTTAACTCCTATTTGCTCTTCATTTGCTCTGTATTCGCTGTATTGCAGGATTTCTCCTGAGAAAGAATTGTGTAGCAAAATGACTAAGTTAAGAAAGGAAAGAAGTTTAGTGAAACCACTCGATCCTCTACGTATGATGTAACATAAATTCCTCCATTATTCTTAGATACAACATGCACTATTTATAGTGGGACTTCCTCATGGGAAGCTATGTACAATCTGCTGGAAAATGAGGGTCCAAGAATAATTCAAATCAAAGAAACATGAGATGCTACCACTTCTTTTGAAGCTTCTTACTTTGAAGTTGCAAGTTCTTTCCTGCACAAAATTGTTGCTAGACCGAAGATTTTTCCATTCAATGATATGATAAAATGGTTAATAGACAACATTAACATTTCAGAATGTGCATTCCAGACTTCAAGACAAGAGGTTATGTGTTCTGTCACAGTAGAAGACCTGAAAATAATGCATCATATACTAGACCCACAGAAGGTTTATGACAAAGCCTTCATCGAGCATTTTGTGAAGGAGAATGAGGAACCATTAGACCCAATTCGGCAATGGAGGTCCAATTCAAGCAAGTTCAAATAAGAGAAATATGGTATGTCTCCTATAGCATCTCTCGATGCTCCTTACTCTTGTGTCACAGCTATGATGTGTAGATTATTTGGGCATGCTGATAAAACCAAGTTTTATGTTGAGTGAGTTCCCCTAGTAGATGCAATAGTGAACTCTTTTATAATGGATTGGGGTACAATTTTGTCTAACAACCTTACCATGCAAATTTGGGAATATAGGCAAAAGCGATTTGTCACCACTAGAACAATCCCACCATTTTTTATGAGTGCCTACATTATGGATGCATTCTGTTTAACCACTAGTTTCCCAACTATGGGGTGGAAATGGACTATTCAAGACCCTACCCACATTCACATATATCAAATAATTTTGTGGGAATCAAATTACCAAACCCATTTCTACAAAACTTGCCAAGGAATTATGTTACCCATTCACCAAGTGGTTTTGACAAGAAGGCCCCAAGGTTATTTGATGAGTCCAAGATTGATATTTTACTAGTAGGTAGGTGGTTTGGGGAAGAGATTTTTACTTATGTCTGGGTTTTTGGAAGCATAGCACCCGCTTATGTCCTCCCTTGGTATGTACCTAATAAGCTTCTTGCCAGGGAGATTGCTTACCAGACTGTAGGGGATGGGATAACCAAACCTTAAAGGGATCCAAAAAATTGGCCTTCTTTTCCCATCCAATGTGGTGTCTATGCATTGCATGATTTCAAGCATGTTGTACTTGAATTCAAACACATTTTATGTTTGAAATTAGCTACCATTCCTGGCAGGCAATATGACCCCAATAAGGTTGCTCACAACTTCACTACTTCAGTTAAAATAAGGAAATTCAGCCATGATGAAGATGATTTTGATGATTTATTTAAGTAAGCTGAGCTATTTTCCCAAGTCCAATGTATGGCTACTCTGAGATTCAATCCACTAGATTTGGATCGTTTCCACCAGTACAGGAGGAAAAGGTTACTAAAGGCCCCTTTTGATCTATTAGAAATACCTAAGCTAAATACTCAAAAGGAACAGACCTCAAGCCACATCTTGGAAAAGGGATCAGAACATGATTCTGAGCATGATTCGGAGAAGAGAAATCAGAACATGGTTCTAAACAGACTTCAAAGTAGAGATCGACCCAGAGTTTAGAACAAGGCTCACAACATGATTCACAGAAAATTCCAGAGACAAGCCCAGAAAAGAGTCATGAAAAGGACAGTCAGAAGGAATCTGAAAGGCCCTCAACAAAGAAAGAAGTGGAAGACGTTTCCACTACAGTGTACACAGAGGAGACCTCCTTGGAAAACTAATTAGATGAGGCATGCCAATAGTTTGATCGACAACTCAAAGGACAACAAGGGGAGAAAAATGTTGATACAAAAAACATACTCAACACACCCCAAAATAATGAACAAGGCTCACTCACTAACAGAGCTACTCACAAAAATTTTGCCACAGAAGATATTAAAATCATCCTAGCCTTCCCCTCAATAGAAATTATTCTTAGAGTAGAGGAAATTCCTCCTCTTGATGTCTTTTACAGTCCAAAACATTGGGCTGTGGTAAAACGACAGAGGAAGAAAAGGAAAATAGAACAATCCTCAATGATAAGTCCTGACAATGAGCCAATGGATGTCATTTGGAAGGATACCACTATGGATCCTTCAGATAAATTGATCAAACTATCACAATTTGCAGGTGCTTATGCATTTGCCACTATAGATAAGGAAGTGGAAGTCAAACAACTAGTAAGGGAGAAAGATGAGAGGATACAACAATTAGAACGACAGTTGGCTGAAGAAAAGAAAAATGTAGACCATCAAATGAAAACAAAAATGGAACAACTACAACAGAGCTTTGATCAGTTAAAGCTCCAGTATCACATAGAGACAAGTGCCAAAGATGCTCAGATACAACAGCTACAATTTTCTTTGAAACAACTGAACGATAATCCTAAAATTGAGGACTTTGTAAAATAAGCACTTAAAGTAAATTCTTTGTTGTCAATGCAACACACAAAATTTTGTCAGAGGCTATCGGTCATCAATCTGATGTGCAAGGAAAGCGATTCACTGATGAATCAAGTACGTGATATGAGGATCACATTCAACAAGATTGATGAGAAAATTTCAGGATAAATTACATGGAAAGATACTCCAGAAGGGAGGGTAGAAGACCTCTCTAGGATAAAATAATTTCACAAAGATATCCTCTTCACTGATTGGGATATTTAGCTAAAACGGGCAAGAAGGAAAATCACAAGAGAAACTGATGTTGCAAGAAACATCATTGGGACCATCAATGGAAACTTACGTAATGCCAATCTGATACAGGAATGCCCACCTGGGAGTCTCCCCAATATCAGAGACCTAGAAGTAAAATGGCAAGAAAATTCCACAACAAAATAAGAACTGAATAAACAACTTACAAAACTAGACTGGGAAGTGTATTAGAGGTATCAGATAAAACCACACAGTCAGTGGCTAGTACTACGCTGCCTAGCTGAATCAACCAGGCACACGATGCCTTCCCTTTAGGATGCAGTAGATACCGGCCATATGCACACAAGGATGAAACAACCTCCTGAATGCAAGCTAATGATGGATATATATGAGCTCAGACAACAAAAGAAAGAGTAGATACCGTTGCGTGCTGGAATTGGTCATTTCAATAATTTTTCTTTTATGTAATTTAGTCACATATTTTAAGGAGAGTTATTTAAACCTCCTCATAAATTCATGCAATGCCTATTTTTGTACTTTCATTTTATTATATAAACCCTTTCACGTCTTTTAAGAAAGAGTTCAAAATTTTATAAAGAAACCCTTTATTATCTTGCACTTTTGTAATTTTAAGTTTCTCTTGGCAGAATCCTTGGATCAAAGTCCTGAAATTTTGTGAAGAAGGCTTATAGAAGCTTGCGCTTTTGTACTTATGCAAAACCATCTTAATAAGAAAGAATTGAATGAATATACTTAATTTATGAGAAAACTTATATGCATTGGGTAATTCTATCTTTATGTATTTATTTTTTCATAAATTAACAACCATTTTTATTATATTGTTTATCATATGTATCTTTTTCCATACAGTGCTGTCTCCATTCACTTTTGAACATACTAGGACTATCATTTCTAATACATTGATGAGAAAGTGTTTAAACAATATTTGATGCGATATATGTTTATCAATTATTTTGATTAACTAGTTTATCAAAATAATTATTTCAAAGGCTTTTTCTTTTCTATTAGTATTTGGTTAATCTTCATTATCATGTAATAAAGATCATCATTATAGATCGCACAAGTATAAGTAAATGCCTGGGTAATATATAGATAGGTTATATGTGTGTGTTTTAGTTGAAAACCACCCCATTTATCACTTATTTTTAGAAATCAAACACCCTATCCATCCTATCACATTTTGATTGGGAAACTGGTCCCATTATATTCATTTGGAGCCACTAATCTAAACGGAAAATGGATGGTATTAAAGTCCCCGACCGGATGGTTTTCCTCCATGTTGTTGTAGCAATTTTCGAGGCTTCAACAAGAGGTAGGTAATACCATTACCATAATCAATGTATATGACCCTTTTTGGTAGAGGAAATATTGTTTTGGATATTTTCTTTGATATAGAATTAGTAAGGAGGAACAATGTCAGGTTGGGAGGGGCTATGAAATTTATTTTTAGAGAAGTGGAACTATGGGGGTATATAGGTAAAATGGATTCTTATATAAGTCTCTTGCATATGATATGAAATTTTAATCTCTATTATATGGAGACAATAAAAGTAGTCCCCACATAAAGGACTAACTAAGTAAGAGGAGGAGATCTATCTAAATGATTGGATAGATTATTGTTCTTAGAGGAAGTGCCAATAGAAGTAGATTGTGAAAGGTCTTGGGTAGGTGAAGGGGGCATATAAAATCATGATCTTTCTTCATATATATAGAAATTATGGAGTGCAATGCCCGTAATCCCTTATAATTCAACTCATATTAGTCTAAGGAACCCACAGTTGGTGATTTGGTTTGTAATGAATAGGGATTATGTAATGAGAATAACAAGGATACTAATATGCACCAATTATATGATTATATTAAATAATTAATTTTTTATTATTGATTATGGTAAGATAAAGTATAGGGACTCTTAGAGACATATTACATCAGTTGAGGAATAGATTATTGAGGTATGTTGATGGTCAAAATCCGACAAATCAAGCATAAACTATCAATCACCCTAATGGGATATTGAGAGCTAAAGTGGTATTGATATTTATTTTAGAGCCCAAAAGGTCCTCATTGGCTATGTGTGTTCGTCACAAAGAGTATTTACACGGGGAAGGGGGTGAGCAGGATGAAGAATAAAGGATTTTTTAAGGAAAAACAATTTCCTTTCCCTTTTTCTTATGTGATTTTTATGAACTTTCTATTTAATTATGGAGCTAAAGATAAAATAAACATAATATAATGATGGAAAAATGAATCTAACGATTTACTCAAACATAAAAAAATAAACAAATTGTTGGTAATGTTCCTAATATGTTTTTTGTATTTTTATTATTTATCAAATTAAATATTATTAACATAAATAATAAAGTGAACATAAATAGTATAAGAAGCAATGAGAAAAACTTATACATATAAAGTTAGTTTAAAGACAAAGCATACTAAAAGTGCAAGAAGAGTGTTAAACAACTTGGGAAAAAAGAACAATGCATAGGTATAAGAAAAGGAATTGTAACAACCCTCCCTCCAGGGGGGTGCTACTCACTTAACTACATGCACATACACCCACATATCCACACACCCACCCATACATATATGTATGTATTATCTTCCTGATTTCAAAGAACTAAATAATTATAATTAATGTGATCAATTTCAAAACAAAAATTGTAATGATGTAACCAACGAATCACTTTGACTAGTAATCAATGATATGATAACTACATCTTGAAAACACATAAAGAAAATAAACAATAACAATATAAAATACATGAAGTGCACATAAGTCATGTGCCTTCTCAAAGTCAGTTTTTTAGTCAAAGTTAGAACTCTATAAGCCAACTGCAAACCGAGTAAAAGATGCACCTACAAATCAATTTTCCACCCAACCAATGTAGTAACTTCAAATGGTGTTTCCCCCACAGTAGGGATCAATATAAATGAGGCGAGGGATAAATATAGATTACACTCAACATATGGACCACTTAACTCATAAAATAATACAAGGGTCATGTGTCCAAATGGTCAACCATCGTGTTGTGGAGAGACAGTTGGAATTAGATGAACACCTCTTCCAACCCTCAATGGGTACTCCTCATTAGGAAAGTATCATAATTTGTAGTGATTAAACTCTACGTGGGTATTACTACCATCCTATCCCTTTATGAATACGCCCATTTAAAAAAGTAACATACATGGTAGTGGTGTGCTAAGAGACCCAAAAAAATAATTACAAGATTGAAATGAGCATTAGTATCCCTAGTCAAGTAGTACACTCCTAGGTTTTTATCCCCATGGAATAAACAAGAGTAGCTATCAATATATTCTCCAATATATCACAAACTGAAAGAAAAAAATATTTTACTCAAAGTATCATCCCTTCCTATGGCTATACCCCTCACATAACACCGTACTCACTTTTCTAATCTCTCAAGGGTGTAACAAATTCCTCTAAAGATTCTTTGTTAGCCTTCTCATTCCTCTCTACCATATTAAATTTGGGAGAAATTTTATTAGGGCCAAAGTTACAAGGGTCAAAATGTGGGAAAAATGTGAGTTACAACTCTCCCCTTTTAGGATTTTTACGTTGGATAACATGGAATGAACTTTTCATCCTAAGGTTCCCTAAGCACTAGTATCAAGTGGTGATTCTCATTCAACACGATTCCATTCTCCTTAGATGTGATTATCTTCATCTACATCAACATCTCATCCTGCAACAGGTTAGCCTTTTCTAATAATACAAATATACATATGAAATATGTACCATCATAATCATCACGAATTGGAGTACTCCATAAGTGAACACGAATCGCCAAAATATCATTGTTAAGTTAAGAATAAATGCTAAACATTATTATGAAATAAAACTCATCATGTGTTATCATAAACATACTAATTTCGGGAAACATGATGTAGCCACTTATGTCTCAATGTTCAATAAAAGTCAACATTAATAGAAATAATCAACTTGGGGATCTAATAAGTCTAAAAAAACATTTCCTAACGAGCATCCCAAAGTGAAATAACTAAAAAAATAATAATAACCAATAACAACAAAGAAACTATCATGTATTATGGGTGTTACAATCTCCCCCCTCTAGAAAGAGATATGACCCCATAGTAAGTGATTATTAAAGAACCAGGGAAAAATATTTTCTTAATTTTTATTGTAACTCTCTTGTATCATATTTCAAAGGAAATATGCGTTAATGTAACCAATCAAAATACTTGAACACTAATCTAAGCATCAACATATTAATTTAGTAAGCCTATTCTTGTTTTGGTAATTCAAGTTACATTACATAGGATCATTGAATTGTTTAACCAATTCTGTAAAATTAAGACATCCATTGATGCTATCACCTTCTTTTTAGACCTTCATCTAGCTTGATTACAAATAATCATAATATAGCCTTATCATTCAACTAGCATGCGCCAATACCATTAAATATTGTCCAATAATCCATAGTCACATATCCTCAAAAGTATAGGATAATTAAATTAATGTCCCTGATATCCTCAACCATCACCAAAGTAAATTATCATGATGAAATCCATTTCCTCATAATCCTACTTATCAAAAAGATCATTCATACCATAATTCAATATCATTGGATCAAAAATATCGTCAAATTAACATCTTTAATATTATCAATATCAATGAGATATTATCAAGTCATCAAGGTTATCGAATTGCATTAATATCATTAGCAACAATATAAAATAAATCATAGTTACCAAGATTATCAATAATATCAACCTCATTATTGAATCATTAATAACATTTTCAAATCCTTAATATCATAACTACCATCCAATCCATATAATTGAATAATTAAATTATCATTGTTATGAATTCAATATCATTAGATTATCACAGATCATCAACATAGTTAAACATTATCAAATCAATATTATCATAATGTTGGGTATGATTAGTTTAACATTAGAATTATCAACATTGTTGTCAACATCATTTAATATCAAATCAACATCATATGTATAACCAATATTGTCAACAGTTAGTTAAAATCAGTATATTGTTAAGCCATTGATGACTTTTTACCCAATTATTAATGCAATCTAGATCATTAATATCATTGTTTTCATTAATATTTTTTAACCATCATCATGATCATTGTTAAACAATTCAACATTAGTAAATTATTGATGCAACATTACTTAACTAACATGATCCTCAAACAAATTAATACCATCAATTATCACAGGGCATCAATTCATTAAGAGCATCTATAACATCAAATCATCATGAAAATCAACAACATCCTCACATTAAGAGCACCAATATTTTAAATCAATAACATCAAATTATCACAATCATAAATATCATAGATGTCATTAAATTAGTATCTATAATATCATCAACGAAATTATCATTAGCCATCTTCATCATAATCATATTAACATTAATCAATCAATCAATATCACTAGAATGTCATCAATACCATTGCATCACATTAGCAACATAATTAAAATCTTCAAACTACATCAACAATCATCATCAGACCAATACCACCACCATCATCAAATTTGATCAACTGATCAACAATGGCATTGCAACAATATCATTGAATTCAAAAGTACCACTAGATCCACAACATCAAAATCATCAAATCAAAGTCAACAATGCCATTATTATAATCAAATCATCAATAGTACAACATTAACACTAAATGAGAAACATGGTGGTGAGTCATACATTCAAGGAGACACCACTTAGCAGCGAGAAACAACACATTAACCAAGTAATATCATGGTACTAGGTAATGTGAAAGAGGGTTAGCCATGGACTACAACTAAGTTGAGTCTTTTTGCTATGGGAATTTTTTGAAGATGTGTATACCATATTAAGTATTAGTACATAAGGTTTTCACTTTATGATGATCATGATAAGAACATGAAGGGCTACAAGCTCACATAAAACAAAAATCTTAATTTTAATATAGCACAAAAATTCTCTATAAGAACGAGGATATATGCGACACTTAACGATTTCAATGTCTAGCTATTTGAAAAGAGAAAAGGATTCATTAAGTAATTGTCATTCATTATGACTATTTAATTTAATTTCCATAAACCACATATGAAATTTAATTTTGTTACACAATAATAAATTTTTTTAGAGGGGAATATCATAAAACATCTATCCTTCATTTAAATTTCATTTTAAGCCATCAAAGCCATGACATGTATAGGATTAATGTTTCTACTAAATTCCATGTAATTGGTTGATGGAACATAGTTACAATAATTCATTCCAAAATTTTACTTCTACCATCAACGAATGAGTTAACTATGTTTTCTTTTGAAATGGTGAGGGAATAATCTGCAACATTAAATGATGAAATATCACTTCTATGTTATGAAATACTATGCATATCATATTAACTCTAGTAAAGCTCTTGTTGTTGTCTTCAACTAGGTCTATCCTTTAATGAGATAAGTATTTAATGGATCTTTAATAACTAAGGGTTCATGAGTTTTAGACACCTTACTTAGTAACAACTCTCAACTCAAATATTTTTCTTTAGGAGAATCATTTTGAAGACATGATTATAGGTCTTATGTAGGCAATTCTCTATTCTCTTAAAATTGAGTAGGCTCTCCACCTTTTGTTACCAAATTGGTATCAACTATGGTGAATGCATATCCAATATCTTGGTCAAATATAGAAAGGGGGATCTTGCAAGTGATAATTTTGATCCTTTAGAATGTCATTAGTATAATGGTATTGTAGATTCACTTTGATTCCTATCATGCCATTAATTTATAGTTGTGGATGATCAAGAAACCTTGACTTTGATGCTACTCTATTAAAAATCACTCACAAAATCAAAGTAATGAACCCATTTTCACTAATGTTCTAGAAATGTTTTACACACTGGGGATAAGTGACGCAGGAATCATTTTTTCCAATATTCCCTTTACAGTCCAACCCTTCACTACACTACTCTGACTTCCACTCTTTTAATAACCGAACGCTGATATTTCCCATTTTTAATATAATCACTTGCGATTCTCTGTAGATCGTCTTACCTTAGATCCAATGATCTAGGTTATATCACAATCGCAAATTGCAATGTTCCACGGCTAGAGGTCCTACCATACACCAATGCTTTTTTGCGATGTGATATTTCAGAGATCACACATTGCAATTCTTCAAAGCTTGAGGTCTGCCCCTTTGGAAACAAATGTTGCGATGCAATATGTGGTGATCCAACAGTCGACAAAATTTTGCAGGGGTGCAAATGGAACGTAGATCAACGACGAGGATTTAAGCAGGCTTCAACATTGTTATTAATATTAAGGACTGTGACTTCCGTTGAACTCTGAGTTTTATAACATAAAGTATGAAAATAGAGAAATATTTGATTCATTTGGAATACAAGTAAATAGAGGCAAAACGAGAGGTTCCACATAATTGATATATATAATTACTCACGGCATCAATTATTCATTGCAATAATGGTTGTTGAGCCTTGGCCCTTTGGCTCAATTGCAGTGATTTAAAAGACCCTTGTTTCAATCTAGAAATACTTGCTCTATTACTTGACTTTCGCTTTGCTCAATCCTCCCTCATCTCTGCCAATCCTTCTACATTACATTTTTCTTCTTTTTATCAATCAAATCCCACTCTAACTGTGCTTAAGAACTCAATCTTCTATTTTAAATAATTTAACAATCAAATCTCTATTTTCCAACTCTATCACACTTATGCTAACAACTTATCCTTGAATCTAAAATAAGACAATTTCTAACTATTACAATAATAAAATACAGCTCATTTCTTGAGATATCCAACCCTCTTGGTTAAAATTGACTTTTGACCACTCAAGTCAGTGAAATTCAATTTGTTTAGCCACAACATGTGAATAGATCTTCACATTGCTGGCTAAGTCTAGATGCTCCTGCATCAGACTCCCGAGGAAGAAAAGAATCATACTTCAGACTTTCAGGGCTTACTCCATACTTTAGCAACTCTGTTGTAGTCAACTAGTTAGCATCCTCCACTAGTTGTCCTTTATTTGACTAGATATTGAAAATAAATATGTCCTCTGGTTCTTTTGGATACTTTTTTCTCCAAAACAACTTCCACTTCTTTCTTATCTGCCTTTGGAATTTGTTCTTCCCAGTTCAAAGTTTGAAATTCATCTTTTGTAGTTTCCTCCTGTAGCTCTGTCTCTGTCCCTTTGTATGGATACAAATCTGCAATATTGAAGATAGGCGATATTCCAATCCCTTTTGGTAACTCAATTTCATATGCATTAGCTGAAAACTTTGTTACAATTCTACATGGTCCTATCTTTTTCATCTTTAGTTATTATAAGTTTTAGCAGGAAATATTTATTTTCTCAAATACACCATTACTAAATCTCCCACTTGGAATTCTTTCTCTATTCTTTTCGTATCTACTCTCTGTTTGTATTTTCCACCGCTTTCTTGCAATCTTCCTTTGACATCTTCTTGTAGTCTTTGCATCTACTCTGCAAACTCTTCGGCTTTTGCACTTCTTGTCTCCTGCTTACCCAAATTCCTGAGCTCATACACACCTCTTGGATTCATCCCAAAAACAGTCTGAAATGGACTCATTTTAGTACTTCTGTTTGGAGTGTCATTATAAGCAAACTCAGCCCAAGCTAGTGCTAAATCCCATTGTTTAGGATTTTGATACACTAAACTTTTCAATATGTTTCCGAAGCTTCTTTTTACTACTTCAGTCTGTCCATATGTTTGAGGATGGTATGCTGAATTGAAACTGAGGTTAGATCCTAGTTTCTTCCAAAGAGTCCTCCAGAAATTCCCTACAAACTTTGTATACCTATCAGGCACAATACTTATAGGCAATCCATGTAATCTTACAATTTCTGAAAAAATAGATTAGCTATATGTGGTTCATCACTAGTCTTCTTACAAGCAATGAAATGTGCCATCTTGGAAAATCTATCTACCACAACATAAATGGAATCGTTCCTTCTTTGAGTTTTAGGTAATCCCAAAACAAAATCCATGCTAACTGCATCCCATGGTCGATCTACTATTGGCAATGGCTGATACAATCCGGTATTCTGGCTTCTCCCTTTAGCATGCTGACATATCCTGCAATTCTCACTAAATCTCTTAACATCAGTTTGCATTTTTCGCCATAATAAAAAGCATTCACCTGAGCAAAGGTTTTATCTTTTCCAAAGTGTCCAAATAATCCTCCACTATGTTTCTCCTTTATTATGTTTTCCCTCATAGAACATTTGGGAATACACCACTTGTTGCCTTTAAACAATAAGCCTCCTTGGATAAGATAATCTAACCCTGACTTCTGTTATGAATTATTGGATTTTGAATTGTTGTATATATATCTTTGAAATCTGCATCATCTTTGTACATTTCAATCATTTCTTCAAATCGTATAACACCAACTTTGAATCCTTGCACAAGAAAACTTACCCTGCTCAACACATCAATGACTTTGTTCAACTTACCACTTGTGTGATTTATCACAAAAGTAAAGCTTTGCAAAAATTCTACCCACTTGGCATGTTTCCGGTTCAATTTCAGCTAGTTATTTATGAACTGTAATGCATGATTGTCAGAATACAATACAAATTCTTTTGGCAGCAAATAATGTCTCCATTTTTTCAAGGCTTGTACAATAGCATAAAACTCTTTATCTTGAGAAGAATACTTCTTCTTTGCTTCATTCAATTTCTCACTGAAGTACTCTATTGATCTTTGTTCTTGACTCAAAACTGCTCCAATTGCCACTCCACTAGCATCTGTTTCAACTTGAAATACTTTTTTAAAATTGGGAAAAGCTAAAATTGGTTCCTCTATGATTTTCCTCTTTAACAATTTAAAATTCCTATCTACTGCTTCTGTCCACTTGGACGGCTAATTAGTCTCCTTAATTGTTTTAAGAATTGGTGCACAAATCTGACTAAAACCTCTAATAAACTTCCTATAAAAACTTGCAAGACCATGAAATCTTCTTACCTCAAATATATTTATGGGAATAGGCTAGTTCCAAATTGCTTGGAATTTCTCTGGATCCATTTTCAATCCTTCTTTAGAAACAACAAATTTCAAGTAAATTAATTCTTCCTTCATGAAACTACATTTCTTCAGATTTATCAGTAGTTTCTCTTTCTGCGGAGTTCTTAAAACCAATTTAAGATGCTCTAAATGTTCTTCTTTACTTTTACTAAAAACTAGAATATCATCAAGATAAACAATAACAAACTTGCCTACATATTCCTTCAAGACTTCATTCATCAATCTCATGAACGTTTAAGTGCATTAGTGAGTCCAAAAGGCATCACTAACCACTCATACAACCCACTGTTTGTTTTAAATGCAATCTTCCATTTATCTCCTTTTCTAATTCTTATTTGATGATATCCACTCTTTAGATATATTTTAGTAAAATACTTTGACCCTCTCAAACAATCCATCAAATCATACATGCGTGGCAAAGGAAATCTATACCTAATAGTGATCTTGTTTATGGCTCCGGAATCTGTACACATACATCATTCAACTCCTTTCTTTGGACAGAGTACTGTTGGTACAACACATGGACTAAGACTCTCTCTGATTAGTCCCTTATCCATCAATTCTTGCACTTGTCTTCCAACTTCTGCGTTCTCTTGAGGAGTTAATCTGTACACTGCTTTATTTGGCAAACTTGCTCCTGGTATTAGATCAATATGATGACTAATACTCCTGATTGGTGGAAATGCATTTGGTAACTCATCCACAATAATATCAGTGAAATCATTTAACAAAGTTTTGATTTCTTCAGGTAAATCATCTAAGTTTTTGGAAGTTAAAATTACCTTCGGTCTCTCTATGATAGCAAAATGCATTTCTTCACCTTTTCCAACCTCTTGTAATAGCTCCTTTCCACTCATCAACATAACACTATATCCAGGTGTTCCTTTATCAGTGTCATCCTTCAAGGGCAGTAGTGTATGCTTATTTCCATCCTTCTCCAGAGTATAAGTGTTTATCCTCCCATCATGAATAGCTTTCCGATCAAACTGCCACGGTTTTCCCAAAAATACATGGCATACATCCATTGGCATTACATCGCATAATATTACATCCTTATACGTACCAATCTGTATCTCTACCTTGCATTGTTATGTCATAATAATCTGATGTCCTTTCTGCAACCACGACACTTTGTAAGGAGTAGGGTGCACTATCTTCGCTAATCCGAGCTTGTCCACCATCTCTGTAGAAACAAGGTTATCGGTGCTTCCATTGTCAATTATTACTTTACAACACTTACCTTTGGATTTATAAGTAGTTATGAATAAACTCTTCCTCTGTGTTGGTTCTTCAATCTCTTTATCTACCTTAAGCAATGTCCTTCTCAACAATATGGATTCTACTATTTCAGGGGTTCTTCCTTTTCCGTAACTCGAGGTGTTTCTGGCTTTGCCTCGGCCACATTCACATTCCTATGAGTTTCTGGATTATTATGAGGTCAGTCCCATGACACATGTCCCCATTATCCACAAGTGTAACACCAAATATCTCTTCCTTGGCCTCTTCCTCTAGGTGCAAATCTTCCTCTATTAAAATATCCTCCCTATGGTGGTCTACTACTTGAACTGCCTACTTCGTGCTAATGTTGATGTCCCCTTGGTCTAGTAGTTCCTCTACCTCTTACTGAGCTTCTTCCTCTATTCCTTTGATTTTGTTTTCTCAACATCTTCTCTTCTGCCTTCAAACCTGCTTGATAGGCATCCTCAATAGTCTTCAGACTCAGCAAGCTGATCTCATCTTGTATGTCATATCTTAAGCCATCGATATATCTGGCTACCTTCTCCATGTCATCCTCTGCATGTCCTGCTCTAATACTCAATCTATAAAACTCTTTTGTGTATTCTTTAACGGACATTCCTTTTTTCCTTTAATTCTGCAACTGCTTAAAAATATTTAACTGATAATCTTTAGGGATAAATTTGGCTTTCATCTTACTCACCATTTTGTCCCATTGCTTGATCTTGATTTTCCTTTCCTCATTCTAGATATATGTAGCTCATCCCACCAAATAGCTACATGACCCTTCAGTCTGATAACTGCAAATTTCACCTTCTTTTTGTCGTTAGCTTCCTCTTCATAGTCAAAATATTTATCTAATGACCTAACCAATCCATTATCTCTTCTACATTGAGACTCCCTTCATACGTAGGAATTTCCACCTTTGGTTTTCCTCCTACTTTCGCCAACATCTTAATAACTCTGGTAGTTTCATTTTCCTCCTATTATTCTTCCTCAAAAGATTCTTCTTTAGCACTTCCATCCCCTTCATCAGGTGTTCTTCTCTGAGCAGGCTCAATTGTTTCCATCCTCGTACGTAGACTTCGGATCTCCTCCAGTATAACTGCATTTGCTTCTGGTCTTCCTTGACTAATGCCAGCTCATCTCCTCGGTGACATGTTTACTGCAATCAACCTTAATCTCTTTGTGATCTGATACCACAAATGACACAGGAATCGATTGTTTCAAGAAGTATCAACAATCTCCCTGTGTTTCAATATTTCCTTTACAGTCTAACCCTTCATTGCGCTACTCTGATTTCCACTATTTTAATAACCGAACACTGATATTTCCCATTTTTAATAGAATCACTCGTGATTCTCTGTATATCGTCTCACCTTAGATCCAACGGTCCAAGTTATATCACAATCACAAATTGCAATGTTCCACAGCCAGAGGTCCTGCCATACACTAATGCTTTGTTGCGATGCGACATTTCGGAGATTGCACATCACAATTCTTCAAAGCCTGAGGTCTGCCCCTTTGGAAACAAATGTTGTGATGCCATATTTGGTGATCCAATGGTCTACGTAATTTCACACCATTGGTTGGAACATAGATCAATGGCGGGGATTTAAGCAGGCTTAAACACTGTTATTAATATTAAGGACTGCGACTTCCATTGAACTCTAAGTTTTATAACATAAAGTATGAAAACAGAGAAATATTTGATTCATTTGGAATACAAGTAAATAGAGGCAAAATGAGAGGTTCCACAAAATTGATATATATAATTACTCATGGCATCAATTATTCATTGCAATAATGGTTACAGAGTCTTAGCCCTTTGGCTTGATTGCAACGATTTAAAAGATCCTTGTTTCAATCTGGAAATCCTCGCTCTATTACTTGACTCTCGCTTATCGCAATCCTCCCTCATCTCTGCCAATCCTTTTACATTACATTTTTCTTCTTTGTATCAATCTTATCCCACTCTAACTATGCTTAAGAACTCAATCTTATATTTTAAATAATCTAACAATCAAATCTCTATTTTCCAGCTCTATCACACACTTATGCTAACAACTTATCCTTGACTCTAAAATAAGACAATTTCTAACTATTACAATAATAAAATACAACTCATTTCTTGAGGGATCCAACCCTCTCAGTTAAAACTAAATTTTGACCACTCAGGTCAATGAAATTCAACTTGTTTAGCCACAACATCTGAACATATCTTCACATTGTTGGCTAAGTCTAGATGCTCCTGCATCAATAAGGAAAAGTAGCAAGTGTCTAAACATTTTCAAATAATTACGTCATTGAGAATGCTATTCGCTAACCAAAATTTGAGGCCACACTACTTCCCAAAGCAAGTCATAAGATTTCAACTCTAGTCATGAATTAAAAAATCTCATTAGTAGAAAGGGAAAATCATTGTCTACCAAAAGGAATTTCATTTCATGAGTAGACACCTCTTGGTTAGTCTTCATGGGATCTATAAGTATATAATATGAATTTCATTTTCAGAGTAGACACCACTTGGTTAGTATTCATGGGATCCATAAGACTAATATCATGGTTTCCTTTACCAATTCCAGTTCCTTGAACCAGTGTAGTTAGCCTTAATAATGTTTTTTATTTTTTTAGAAACCCTTTAATAGAAAATATCCATTCATTGAAGCTCTTCGTAGCTTATTAAGGCACATTAATGTTAACAAAAATTTTGAAACATTTAATTTGAACCTTGTCTTCAAATGAGATACATAATCAATGTTGTATTAACATCCATATCCATATAGTAGTATCAATAGGATACGTTTCATATGTTGCACTATGCTTTGGTGATAAAATATTCCATTATAGTTTTCCTTAAATTGCATTATTATTTGATTTGAGTGTAACTTCCCTAAATAATCATGTTTAAAAACAAAAAATATATATACAACTATTAATTAAATAAGCCAAAACGTATGAATTTGATTTTGATCTCAACTAATTGTCTTCCTAGAAATTGTGTTGATTGATGCATATGTAGTCATAACGTTTCTAGAAACAGTGTAATGGATTGAATGTTCCATGATTCAATGATCTATTGTAACTAGAAACTAGGGTTCTCACTCACATTTGGAATATTATCTTTCAAATTCTCAAGTACATGATGAAGAAAGCATGAAGAAAACCCTTATTGACACCATCTAGGGAAAATATATTGTCTTGGAAGTATTTTCTACTTCTGATCATTCTATATTCTCCATAACTATAATAATATTCTCCCATAAAACTTTCCATAATAGTAACATAGGATGTCCATTTTTAAGTCTCAATGAAGCTTCTAAAAAGTATATTTTTTTTCAAAAGATGTATAGTGCGAGAAGGAATATATACTCCTTAGTTTCTCTAATATTCACTCGGTCTACCAAGAATTATAATTAAAATGCATTGATGTCAAATCCTACTTTATATACTCATTATGATCATTATACTCATTTGTCTATTTACTTGGTATCAACAACTTTATCTTTGAATTACTGAATTTCTTCTAACCTCTCTTGCCCTTTCTCCTTCACCTCCCAGGAAGAAGAGCCCCAATATGGGATGATGGTTGGTCCTCTATGTTCCCAATTTTATAGTCATTTTCAAGTATGAGCAGTTGAATATTTCTCATATTTAGAGTTACATGTGAAAAAATATGATCTCTTGCACCTAAAATATTTGGAAATAAGTAATTATTGAAAAAAACTATAAGCAATTGTTAACAAAAAAAGAAAACTAAACTTTATCTTGTTAGAAATTCAATGAACATTCAATTGGAACACCATTTTCTATGACTACAAAGATGCTTTAGACCTGGGTGGAAACTAAGAGTTTAGTGAAAAGCTATATTTTATTAGAAATCAAGTTATATCTATTGAATATTTTTGTTTAATATTAAAATCATAAAACACAAATCCTAAACAATCAAAAGTACTACAAACTTGTTGGTAACCTGTCACACATTATTGATGATTGGGAGAAAAACACTTTTAAGGATAAATCCACTTATGAAATTAGTGACCAACTTAGATAATGATTATGGGAAGATCAAGTGAACAATGTTTTGTTGAACTCAACTTTCCACTGGAGAGTTGTAAATGATGAAGTTCGTAAAATATAATTATTTGCTTGAATGAATATTAAAGGAATATAAACTTTTTTTTTGTTTAGAAATTTTTGGCAAAATCACATAATTGATTATTTGTCGACGCGTTTCGAACCAACTAGTGTGGTTCATCGTCAGGACAAGTTGAAGATACAGATCAGTTCAGCGTGTTAAATAGACTCAGCAGAGACTCCAACGGCTAGAAAGATTAACGGCTATTTTTCAACTTAGGACCCCAGTCAAACTTAAAATAATATTAATATTTTATAATTATTATTATTAACGGCTATTTTTCAACTTAGGACCCCAGTCAAACTTAAAATAATATTAATATTTTATAATTATTATTATTAACGGCTATTTTTCAACTTAGGACCCCAGTCAAACTTAAAATAATAT
>APFE031071635.1:55402-121603 GCA_000404065.3 Pinus taeda
AATATTATTTTAAGTTTGACTGGGGTCCTAAGTTGAAAAATAGCCGTTAATAATAATAATTATAAAATATTAATATTATTTTAAGTTTGACTGGGGTCCTAAGTTGAAAAATAGCCGTTAATAATAATAATTATAAAATATTAATATTATTTTAAGTTTGACTGGGGTCCTAAGTTGAAAAATAGCCGTTAATCTTTCTAGCCGTTGGAGTCTCTGCTGAGTCTATTTAACACGCTGAACTGATCTGTATCTTCAACTTGTCCTGACGATGAACCACACTAGTTGGTTCGAAACACGTCGACAAATAATCAATTATGTGATTTTGCCGAAAATTTCTAAACAAATGTTATGGATCACAGAAGTCTAAATTCTTTGAATATAAATTTTATGAAAGAGAACATATAAAAACACCCAATAAGAGAGGAAAGTGAATATGTGCTAGAAAATGGAAAGAAGATATGTATAAAATATGTAAGTTTCAATA
Organism: Pinus taeda; assembly: GCA_000404065.3. Classification (NCBI taxonomy): domain Eukaryota; kingdom Viridiplantae; phylum Streptophyta; class Pinopsida; order Pinales; family Pinaceae; genus Pinus; species Pinus taeda. Next base: position 55,887 of record APFE031071635.1, read on the forward strand.
AAAAATCACATATTTCTATCGTTCACTAATTTGATAAGTATACAATTGCAAAGTGTGTCATTTATCTCACAATTGAGCTGGAATTCACCTTCTATTGGCTAAGCTCGCAAGGGATGATAAGAATTTTGTGTCAAAAATTTAGTCTCAACCAACAAAACCAAACTCTATAATGATGAACAAATGTAGTCTTCACAAAGAAGGAAAGAGTTTTTTCTAGGAAAGAATAGTAAGATCCAATAACATTGCAATCCTCTAATAGAAAATGATAACCCGAGAGAAAGAGAATCTCGACGTAAAACACTTGACCTTATCAAACTAGTGAATACAAAAGGGTAGCATCAATCCTCCTTCCTTCAAAGTTCCATTGCCTAATCCATAGCCAAAACATAGCCTTGATGAAGTAGTTGTTCTCCTAAGCTTATGTCGATTGCATATTCCACCATCTCATGGGGATGGATCAAACACAATAGTTGACTTTGGTCCATGCCCATTGGCTGGGTGGAATATACAATCGACATAAGGATGCCCATAGTTGTGCAAAGAACAAGCATAACTAAGATGGGTCCTCTATAGTTTGACAAGTTTTTCTTAGACTATTTTTAGTACATAATAAATCTCTTATAGAGGTACTATATTTTTAGTATGTATCAATATCACTTTTTCCTCTTGTCCAATGTTGTATTTTTCATACCATGATTTTAACTCCAACCTCGCCCTCGCTTGATTCCATGACTTCCCTAATCCTTTTATATCTTTGAAGGCTATGCTCTATGATGATTTCACTGCTCCAATGGTCTGCCTCAACAACACAACCTCTGGGCTATGTTCTTTGGGTTTCCATTAAGCTTAAATGTTTCCTTCCACATCTCCTTGGTGATTGGGTTAGTGTAGATAGAAGTTTCATAGTTTCCCCTCCTTATTGGTGTCTCCACATCTTCTCCCCTCTCTCACTTGTGAGCATCCCTAAGCTTCTAGTTATTTAATCCTTTGTATTTTCTTTAGCTAGCAACCACCCCCTCCCCCGCTCTCCCCCCCCCCCTCCCCTCCAAACAACCTTTCCTCCTTTATTGTCACCCCACTCTATTTGTATACATGTTATATGTTCAAAGTTTTCATCATGTTGTGACAAAGAGCTTGATGCCATTAGGGAGAAACTTATTATGAACCTCATGGGGATTCTCGATATCACTAATGGGAAAATGCTTCGACCTGTCTATATCACTCCCAGATGTTTCTTAACATCCAGGCTAAGCTTGCAGAGGTAAAAATAGATATAATAGGAGAATAAGGATGCTTATCCAATACAAAGATAATAGAGGAAGTTGTTGCCTAGGTCCTTGACATTGGTCATACCCATGGTTGACACAATCAGTACATACATATAGTTGATTTATAATGGCAAATGAAGACATTGCTAGAAATATTTATACTAGATCACAATGATAAAAAGGAGTAAATTCTCTTATTGTTGGACAAGATTCAAGTATTAATGAAATATGCTTAGTATAGGAAATTTTTTCGCCTATGATCAATAAGACTACAAAAAGGATCAATCAACATCTGTGAAAACCTTGTCGTTATCCCTACATAAATCCATAAGCATGAGTCTCCCAAATATCTTAGTTTTTGACCTTGAATGCTTCATTCTAGTGCTTTTATCGCCCAACACACCTTGTCCCTTTAGGGACCCACGTTCAACAATAGATTGCTCAGTTCTGCACTTGCTTTGATCATAGAAGGTTATCCCTTGCTGGGTGTGCGCTGATTCTAGGAATTCATGGAAAATAAAAGGAATCCTGAAGCTTCCTCTTCCATAATATTCTAGGAGTTGTTACAATCATTTACCTTGGATAATAGCTTCGAATCTTATCTCCCCTACCTTGGAGTTTTCACCTCTTGTCCCTTGAGCTCATCCTCCCATCAAGAGTTGATTTCAAGCCTAGATTGCTACATGGATAAGAATCCCTAAACCACCATCCTATCCTATATATTTACTACTATCCACAATCTAGAGGCTGGATTTTGGAGACTAATCATACCCTTATGCTATTTCTTTGATCATTATAAGAGAGTTATCATTTCCATGCATTACAATGACCTTGAGGTGTACATTGTGGCAAGGAAGGACAAGTCAAATTAGAGGGATCTATAAAGGATCAACTTCCACTTTTGTTTGTAAAATCTCTCCCTTTCATATTAATACAAAGAAAATACCGTTTTCCAATATGTGTTACGTTATGTTTAGATTCATATATTTCAATGCTATGATGATCCATTGAATAGAGTGATTGATAATGCAGCATAGATGTCGTATATCTTTGGTTTGTGTTGATTATTTGTGCAAGTTATAATTATAGAGATTGAAGCTACTATTGGAGCTTACAAGCCAAGAGGATAGAATATCTTGCAGCGGATCACAAGTAAGAATCTTTCCATTATCCAATTTCTCTAAGGAGAACTTTACAGTCTTCGATTTCTATTCTTCTAGACCATGCCACTAGGTCTAGGGAAGATACTTCCATTCACAGTCATAGATTTCATATAACAATTTGGTGACTCCAATGGGGACTGATTCATTCCCTTAGTGGTTTCCTTGAATTTATCCCTTGTTACACCTCTTGAATAGACCTATAGTGCCTCACTCAGTTTGCATTGGCCCTAGGAAGACCTTTCATTGAGTTTCATTTTATTTTTTGTGTCAGAAACTTCCTTTTCCTTAATCAGTGCACCCCTTGGTTTGTTGACAGAGCATGGCAGAGCACCCTAGCCTTCTTTTCACTTGCGTTACAGAGCACTGGTAGCCTATCTGCACTTGCACTAACCCCTGTTTCATGCAAAAAAAATTGCCTTTTCATGAGTTTCTCTTTGATTAACTTTGTTCCAACAAGTTTTCCTTGTGTCTCTGAGTGTGTTCCTATCTCTTTGAAGCCAATACAACCTTTTTTAATAAGATTTTGTTTCGTTATTTATTTCTTCTTGTTAATTCAGGTTTGTATGCATAAATTGATTGTTGAATTTAAAAATTAACTTTTACATTACAATTAAAGTCTATGTGGTTTCTTTTCAACAACGATTAAGTTTCATTATTATGTTTCTTTGCATTTGAAACATTAAAATAAAATAAAATAAAAACAATTATTTTCATTGCATATAGGGATTTGATTTTGATTATAATAATGAAGTTGAGGAGATTGATTTCTGCATCAATGCTTTTTTCATTGTTGATTGATTTCTTCTTCCCCGACTTAGTTATGCCCTTCATTGTTAAAAGGAAAATGAAAATAGTTCTTTTTGTCACATTAGTTGCATCATAGGCGTGGTCAAGTGACATCGACTTTTGAGCCTTGAAATTGAAACATAATTCAAGATAAACTCTAAAATTCACCTCAAAGCAGAATTTGCAACTTAACGACACACATAGAGGTCAAGGCTAGAGATGTGTTTTGGCATATTTAAACATAGGAGATGTCATTTTTTTCCAGTGTTGCATTCTAGGGGTGATATCCCATTCCATGCACATAAGTGTATCAGATCGTTCTCCACGTATCTGGGAATGCTCTCATTGAATGGTTACGCGTTAGACAACACTACTATGGATTGCACTTCCATGTATCTCCAGGTATATTTTGGAAGTCCCCTATAGGTTGCTATCCCACCATAGGTAACTTAATCAGCTGCCTTGTACATTGTGATACACCAAACACAAAATTCGGAGAGATTTCCTACACGTACGTAAATCCTTGGTTTACCAATATGGTATATTGCAGTTCATAATTGTTTGGTAACCATTTTTCCTAGTCACCCTTGATTTTATTTTTATTTTGTATATTAATTTCTAAAATCAATTAATTGACCGTGAAATAACATCCTACTCGTGGGACAACTCCTTAGTGGATCTTAGGTTTAGACTATTGGCAACACTTCCCGAGTCCACCAATCAAGGAAACCCCTTTGCCGAGAATCCTAGTCCTTTTCCTCCTTTTTGAAATATTGGTGATCCTTACATGGCAACGTTGTCCCTTCCCAAATTTACCATTGGTTTTCCATTTTGGTTGTTTTCGACTAGTATGGTTCCGAATGTCCAAATTGCTCCTCAACCAATCTCTCCTCCACCTTAACAATATTAACCTCATGTTGATCCTAAGGTTGACCCTTTTCCTTCTTCATATGTTGTTTCTTCATCCATTTCTTCCTCTTTTCCTGACGAAAGTCTTGATTCTAGTAACTAGGAAGCTAAGAAGAAGAGGAAAAGGATGATGAAGAAGAAGCAAAATAAGCAGGGGGGGAACCACGAAACCATTTCTACGAATGCAACTATTATGGAGGAACCTTCCAATCAACCCCACAAATTTAAATTCCCTTGCATGTTATGTAAGGGTGACCAATTTCTTAGAGATTGTCCTGGTATTCCCAAGGTCTTAGAAGTGTGGTCCACCGGATCGCATAAGCCTTTGTCTTCAAATTCTGGAGACATGACCAAAACCAGTTGCTATCCTTTATACCACTTGTTCCTCCAGGAGGAGTCCTCTTTCAGCTCTTTTTAGACTCCCAAAACATGAAAAGATTGTCGAGCACTTGTCTTTTCAAACTCGTTAAAGTAAATGAAAATACATCTACTCAGTATAATTTTAACTCTTTTCCAGACTGAGCTAGAATACTTACGAAAAAGGAACACGTTAGTTGAACATGGATAAGAGGTTCCCCGGAGAATTTTTTCTGCCTTTTCGGACTCAAGAGACTATAAATGAAAAGGAACCTTCAGAGTTTTCTTTTTCACCTCTTTTCAAAACTCTCTAAACATGAAAAAGATGTTGAGTTAAACCTTCGTTGGACTCGTAAAAACATCAAACAATGATGGACTTGTTAAACATGATAGAACCGAACCACTCTTTCTTAGGGTTCTTTAAACATAATTGAAGGGATTCATCCAAAGGATGAACTTACATATCAAGCATATGTTATCCTCCTTAAGCTTGTTAAAAAAATAAAGGGGTACTAACCAACAATGGTTGGGGAAATTGAGAAAATGAGATATTCTACCTACTATGGTAGCAAGTTGCTCTTGAACATGACAATCTTCCACTTCATCTCTGTGGCCGTTGGGTTGGGAAATATGCTTGTCTTTTGGTTCATCATAACATTTCAGAGCCTCCATTTTCGGTTTTAGGTCAATGCTGCCAACTCCATTTAGTGTTGTCGATGTGTTCAAGCGAAGTCATTGAGTCACTATCTGCTATGATACTCTTAAGCCTTCATTCCATGTATGTTGTTCTTGAACCAGTTCCATATTGATGTCATTATGTCTTGAATCATTATACCCGTTTCGTGTCATTGATGGGGGATATATCAAGGCCCTCTTGCGATAGGTGACTTCCTTTTGACATTAGCTCATTATCTAGGAAGTTTACTTAGAAACTTTTCCTTCAGTACCTTAGGGCTTACATACATCAATGGAAATTCTCCTTTCTCTCGATGACATGTTTTCATCATTGGCCTTCAATCGACAGATTCTGTATGGTGTTTAACTTCAATTCATTCATTCACACAACATGGATTGTATTGCAGTACCTTAAGATCCATTAACATCATTGATGGTTTCTCTTGCATTTGTTAATGACTTACATCATTGGCTGGTAATCAAATGGTGTCTGCCATGTTCAACTCAAACTCCTTTATTCACACGATTAGACTCATACATTGGATGATCGAGTGAACGAGATATAATACCCTGGGTCTAGTTCCATCCATCCGAGTTTTGATTTTAAGATTAATGCAAGATTACAAAGCATGATGGATATGATCATACAGACAATCATCCAATCATGGTTCCACCCTTTATCATCAGTCGACATGTCTTCTTAATAAGTGTACATGTAATGTTATCTTATGTGCTGAGCATGGGTATGTCTCCTATAGAAAATATATCATGATGTAAATATATTGTAACAGATCATGATCTGACCAGTTGTTCTCGATCCAAACTTGTCACAAGGTAAAGACTTTAGCTGTCAGTTGCCATTTCTGACTTTGCACTTTAGGGGAAATATTTTATAGGCCATTTTTTCACATCTATTTAATAGGCATACAAAATTAGATCAATCAACATCCCGAACACCTTGTCATTATCCCTACATAAAGCCCTAAGCATGACTCTCCCAAATTCCCGAGTTTCTAACTTTGATTTCTTCATTCTAGTGCTTTTGAGGCCTAATGCACCCTAGCCCTTTAGGGACCCACGTTCAGCAACAGGTTGCTTAGTTATGCACCTGCTCTGATAAGAGTAGATTATCCCTTGCTGGGGGTGTGCTAATTCTAGAAATTAAGGAAAAATAAAAAAAATCCTGAAGTTCCTCTTCCATAAGCTTCTAGGAGTTGTTACAACCATTTACCTTGGATAATAACTTCGAATCCTATCTCCCCTCCTTGGAGTTTTCACCTCTTATCCCTTGACCTCATCCTCACATTAAGAGTAGATTTCAAGCCTAGATTAGTAAATGGATAAGAATCCCTAAAATACCACCCCCTCCTATATATTTAATGCCATCCACAAGCTAGATGTTGGATTTTAGAGACTAGTCATACTCTTATGCTACTACTTTGATCATAAGAGAGTTATCATTCCCATGCATCAGGGTGACCTCGAGGTGTACATTGTGGCAAAGAAGGAGAAGTCAACTTAGAGGGATCTCTACAATGTCAGCTTCCAACTTTGGTTGTAAACTCTCCCCCTTTCATATTAATATAAAGAGTATACCATTTTCCTATATGTGTTATGTTATGTTTACATTCATATATTTCAATGCTATTCTGATCCATTGAATAGAGTGATTGGATAAAATTTCTACATAGATGTCGTAGATATCTGGCTTGCGTTGATTGCTTGTGCATGTCTAATTATAGCGATCGAAGCTATAGTTGGAGCTTACAAGCCAAGAGGAGAGAATAGCTTGTGACAAATCAGAAGTAAGAATCTTTATATTCTCCAATTTCTCTGAGGAGAACTTTATAGTCTTTAATTTATGTTGTTCTAGATCATGCCACTAGGTCTAAGGAAGATACTTTTATCCACAGTCCTAGATTCAATATAATAATGTTGATCTAACCCTACAAAGAATAGAGGTCCAACTCGACCTCCTTCCTGAACTAAGAAACTCTCATGGCAAAGATAAAGCACCCATTGAAGTGTACCCATCTAACATATTTCTCTTGACATGATTTGGTGCTATTTCTCTGGTTTTACCTATGGGTTCTTTATTTCTATGAAATTTTTAACAACTAGCATAGATAGTGAAGGTCTATAGACTAGACATTCAATACTTTTTATTCTAATTTTAATTTTTCATGTGTAGTTTTTAAAGAAATCATAGTTCTACCACTGATCTAGTTTCCAACATTGTGGCAAACCAGGGAGAAGCATGACTATCTCTCTTATCATATATTTATAATTCAACATACTTTCATATATATATATATATATATATATATATATATATATATATATATTATATATATATTATATATATATAATTATATATATATATATATATATATATATATATATATAATATATATGAGACTAACATTTTTTATTGTTACTGAGCAATTAGATAGTTCCATAATTGTTTATTCTCCCAATATACTCTAGTATGTTGGCTACAAACACGTTAGTGCTTCTAGATTTGGAACTATTTATGCCTGAAGTGTAGCTTCAAGATCATAAGTGTGGAAAAAACAACAAGTTGGTCCCAAATTATATTAGTGGAACTAAAGATGATTCTCCATGTATAATCCCATGATATAGCCCATATTTTGTGTGAAAATATTGGTTTCTTTATAGCTATTGATGGCCTTGATACAAATTTGAGATAATTTTATAATGTAATGTTAGGATACATAGACACTTAGGAGTTAATTAATATATGTTTAGGTAAAGTATGTTTCCCTAATATGCATTAGTATGCATTTGTAACTATCAAACCCAATGGTCACAATACAATTTAGACATAAAGTAAGTTGATTCTTCATCTTCTCTTAAATACTGATACTTATATTGATCCATGGCTTAGAAAACAATTGGTCCATGATCTCTATTTAAAGAGCATGGAGGGTCATTTGTAGATCATCGATTGTGAGAAACCCATATCTAAATTTTTTTCTTATACATTAATGTATTGCCTCAAGTCACCACATTAGTTAGGGTTATGGCCAGTTTATCACTTTGAGGGGTTTAACCACATAATCTCCTAGTATGGATATTTGATCTATTTGTATGTGTGGTTTCTTAAGGTGTCCAACCTATGTGGAAATACCATGTTTATCGAAGATGGTATTTGATCCTATATGAAGACTCTATTAGTTGTTAAATGAGATCCTGAACCTGCCATCGCATGCATGAAATGAATTATGGATTCTACTATTTCTTAGTATATTTAGGCAAAGAGACCCATTCCATTATATTCAAAGTGCTTCTTTTAGTTAGAAACACTTTTTAATTCACCCAAAAAAAATTGTCTATTTGCCCAAGATCTTATTGTTTTTATTAAATCCAAAGGTATAAAGTTTCATTTTTTTTTATACTATGTTAATATTTTAGTTGTTTATGTTTATATTCTAAGGTTGCTACCTTTTGGGTTTGCACATTCTCATTTTCTGGAAAGTGTTTTCTAAGTTGTGACACATGATCTTGGCCCCATGGTTTATACAATCTCAATAAATCAGAGATAGTGATAAGAACTTACAATTTCCAAGTAGATTAATTGAGATCTAACCTAAAGTTTATTGAGTTTTGTATTTTTTCCAAAATTTTGCTTGTTTTTGGGTGTAACTGTGTTGAATTTTTTTGCAAACACTTTATTATACTTCATAATATTTCCTATATATTTTGTATTAAATCACTTAGTTGAAAGTTTCTTTATTAAATAAGAGGTCCTAACAATAATTTTGTTAAATAAGAGGTCTTGAGTATAAGTGTCATTTTAAAAAAGGTTCATGCAACTTTATATTATACAAAGCTTTATTGCAAAGTGTAATTCACTTTAAATATAAAGGTGAATCACCATAAAACAAAATTAATGTTATTTTTTTAAGTTAATTTTTCCATGCAACTTAAAATAACTTTGTTGTAATATACAAATAACTTAGTGAGTTTATGGGAAAAGTTAGAGAAGAATTGAATTTATTTATTTATTTTTAATTCATTGACTTCATTGAGCTCCCATCACCACATGAATAAATACAACTTATACTCACCATACGACAATTTGGTTAATTTTTTATGGTTTTATTAAAAGTGATAATTTTAACATTTAAAATATGTTTTCAATGCTATTTTTGATGCTGCTTATTTTTCAAGAGCATTCTAATCTAGACAATCCATTTATTCTTTCAAATCCATCTTACCTATATATTTTAATGTGGTTAGTCCAAATGATATTCTACTTACTAATTCAAACAATTTGTTGTGGAAATATATGGAGGATGTATCATGAAGTAAAGTACTTTACTAGATCACCTCTTGAAAAGAACTACCCATGGAATAATAAAAATGATGAAGCATGTAGATAATCAAAATTTCCATCTCAAATGATTTATGGTTTCAGATTGAAGGAGTTGACCCACCAATTAAAGCTTGGACCAAGTTGGAAACCATACTTGATAAACACAAGGAGATTTGAGCCTGCCAACTCAAAAACAATTGATTTATTTAAATCCTAGTGATTTCTCCAGTATTGAAGATTATCTATCTAAGTTCAAAGCACTTAAAATTTTTCTTGAGAAATTTAACATATAAAAGAAGGATGCTCATTGTATATACATTATTCTTTCTATATTGGCAGTGCATATTCTATGTTTTTCTCTACTTTCACTCCACCAGAGAAGCTCTAGGCATTGTATACAAAACACCCACTCTTGGAGTTTTTTGTTAATATTTGATAAGATAACAAAATAATATATTTGATATTTGAATGATCAACACCACAAGTACATTTAACAAGGCCTTAACGGCATAATAGAAGGATAAACCCAAGCATCCACAGTAGCAACATCCTCACAACAGTGAGTGAAATAACTAGTTCAAACCCTCTCAGTGAACTCCTACTCACAATGGTGGTAATGGAATTAAATAAAAAACATTAAGATACATCATATTTTTTATGGGAAATATGGTCTACTAGAGTAAAACTATGGAATTCTTAGAAGTAAAAATCAAGAAGCAAAACATCAAGCTTCATTTTTAATCTTTTAACTCTTCCTATCATATACATGCAAATTCTACTTCTAGTTTTTCCTTCAACGAAAGATCTACTTCTTCTTCTAGTAGGTGGGTTATTGACTTTAGAGCATATTATAATATAGATAAGGATAAAGCCATTCTTATGCTCTTAATAAATGCAACAACAAACACATATTTGTTGGTGATGATAGATCTCTTAGTGTTGTAGCGCCTATAATAGTTTAACTATATGAAAACTAATGATGTATTATGTGTTTTAAGTCTCTCTTGCAATATTATATTAATATATCAAATCACTCATTTAGGTGAATGTAAAACAATGGAGTCTTCATCTCACCAAGCTGTAATTAAGGACTTAAAATGTCCTAATTATTGTTCTAGAAATTGTGATTGTTAATGACATTAGTAGGTTCTACAAATGTGACAACTTTGGGTCATACAATTTTTTGTTATCTTTTCTTGATCGTAAAGATAACTTGAGAAAACTTTGGCATGAACAACTTTGTCATGTACACTATTTTTCATTTCAACATCTATGTCATTAGAATATTATCGCTGGTCTTCCTTTCTTTTCATTTAGAGATGGTGTTTGTTCTAACTGTATTTTCAATGAAAAACATCAAGAAAGTTTTGATAATATGCCTCTTGACACACCTCAACCCCCTTTGTATCTTGTTCATAGTGATTTTTATGGTGCACTTCCTTTTCCTTCTTTCTCTAGTTTCAACTACTAAAATTTTCTTGAGTACTTCTTCATACACACTTGGGTTTGTTTCTTCAAAAGTGATTTTTTTGATGTTATTTTGGGGTACAAGGCCCTTATGGAAACACAGTCTAGACATCAACCACAAAACTTAAGAACAAAGAATGGAGGTAAATATGTTAACAACAATTTTACAACTTATTGCACTACATAGGGCATTCAAATTCAACTTAATGTTCCATACAAAACACAACAAAAATGTTTTCTTGAGATATTCAAAAATCACAAATTAAAGGAAATGTCAAATTTCATGATCTAATCTATGGGATTACGCCCTCATTTTTAGGCAGAAGCCATTATAATTTCTAGTTACATAGTTAATCACATTCCCACAAAGACTTTAAAATATATAACAATGGAATGAGCATGGATTAAAATTAGACCAGATGCAATCCGCTTTCATGTATCTTATAGTGAATCATGAGCTCATATTCTTGATTGGAAAAATGAAAGAATCATAACCTAAACATGGGAAGTGCATTTTTGTTGGTTACTTTAAAGGTGTAAAAGGTTATAAACTTCTTCACCCTCATTCCATTGAATTTTTATTATGAGAGATGTTTTGTTTGTTAAATGCCTCTAAGATTGAGGGTCTAATTTGACATGCGTGTCATATTTACCTTGCTAGCTATGTTTGATGTTTATGCCATATTTTGTTCCCAAACTTTATGTTAGTGATACTCTTGTAATTTCCTTTTTATATGATTATAGTGAGGATAAAAATCCACCTCCACTTCCTCGATTTGTCCTAGTTGGATCTATTAAACATGAACCTACACTAGAACACCATGTTTTTGATGGGCCCTTACAACACACAAAGCAATTGGTGATCCCATTGATGATCCTATAGATTAGTGTCGTACACACAAAATTTCAGCATGCCTCCTCTCTTTTGGCTCAATTTTTAGGGACTCGTGATCCATAAACATATATAGAAACTTTTAGGATTCCATAATTAGACACATCAATAAATGAAAAATATCTCTTGTTAATAAAAAAAATACATGGGATTTATTACCTCTTTCAAAAGGAAGAAAAATTTTCAAATATAAATGGGTGTATAAGACTAATTAATATGCATCAACTAGAAGTGTTGAAATATATAAGACCCAAGTAGTGGCCAGAGGATTTTTTCAAGTCGAAAGGATTAACTATAATAAAACATATACCCCTATAGACAAAATGAATTCCATTTTCATTGTTTTATCTTTTTCCATTTTACATGAATGGAAGTTTGATCATATGGATGTTAAATCCACCTTCTTGCATGGGGATTTCTAAGAATAAATTTAAATGGAATAACCTCTTAGCTATGTTTAGAATGAACACAACCTTATTTGTCACCTTAAGGAATCTCTCTATGGTCTTAAGAAAGTTCTTAGAGATTGGTATTGCTAAAATGGATAGCTTTCTTCTTGATATCGACTTCTGTAGATGTCATTGTAACACCAATGTCTATATCAGAAGGTAGGTAATCATCTCATAATACTTATTCCTTATGACGATGACCTTATTCTCATTGGTACTGACCACAAACTCTAAACCATGTGAAATCCAATGTTTAGAAGAAATTTGAAGCGATGGAATTAGGATATTTTCGTCATTTCCTTAGCCTCCAATTATTTAAAACCAAGGAATAAATTTCCTTTTCCCAGTATAAGTATCCATGCGACATTATTTATTGCTTTCACATGGAAGATTATAAACCAACCCCATCTCCCTTATAGTCTTGGTTCGAACTTTATACCACCTATATCACACTCGAAGTAGATGCCACTTTGTATCATCAATTAATTGGTATACTTTTCTATTTGACTCATGCCCATCATGATATTTCGTTTGATGTTAATATTGTCACATAATATATGCAAACAATGCTTAAGATACATTACAAAGAAACAAAAAGGATACTTTGATATCCAAGGTATAATCTAGTTAAGGATAAAGTATAGTTTAGGTGGGATTCCTTTGTTGATTTTTTCCATTGATTCTATTTAGGATTATATCCCCGTGCGATCAAAAGTCTATTACAAGTTATATTTTCAATCGTGGTTCTGAATCTATCATTTTTAGTTGGAAGAAGCAACAAGCTCTTATGTTTATTCGATGAAATCAAAGTATTTTTTCACTTTATTCAATAAAATACAAGTATTAAATAGTTGCTAATGCAAATTAAGAAACCTTATGGCTATGAAAGACCCCTTTACAGTTTGGATTCCAATGATAACATTTTCCCACTCTTTGATAAATATTCAAATTCCCATTCAAGCTCACTAAATAAATTTCATTCATACACGACACAAACAACAAACATAATCAGTTACTCATGCATTCATCATAAAGATTATTCAAGATTGTGTTATCAAAGTGCTCTTTTACCCTACAAATGATCAAGTTTTAGACATTTTCATAACTTTTCTTACAAAAGTGAAGCTTTCGAAGGTTTGATCTATGGGAGGAATTCAAAAAATTGTCATTAAAGGGGGATTATGCTCTATTGCGTCCTCCCTTCTCCTATTTTATCACCTTTAGAAATCCTTCACTACATCCCAAGTTATTCTAAAGGGGGATGTTCAGATATTTAGACGTGCATGGGTTAGCTAATATCAACTTGTTTAATTTTGTCTTAGGTAAAGTGTTTTTCCTGAGCATTCACTATTATCCATTTGTAATTATCTAATCCAATAGTCTTGATATGTTCTAGAATTAAAGTGATCCAGTAGTTTATATTCTTCTTAAGACTAATGGCTATATTTATTTGTGGCTTGACACCTAATTAGTCCATGATGTCTATTTAAATAGCATGGAAGGACATTTTCTAATGATTGATTATTATAATCTCATAGCTAAAGATATTCCTTTTGCACTAATATATTGTCTTGAGTGGCTACTTTGGTTGGGGTTGTGGATTATTTATCTCTTTGATATTTTTAACCATGTAATACACTAGTGTACTAATCTTGATCTATCTGTGTGGGCATTTGTTTAATATGTTCAACTTGTGTGGAAATACCTTGGTTATAAAACATGTGGCTTGCCATATCCATGTTCTTTTGTAACTCCAGTAATGAAAATTGTACAATTACACTTCTTGAAACCTAAAAATCAAAGCTTATTAATCACCTCGTAACAAAAAATTATACCACAAACCTATAATATGTATTGTATCATTCATTCTATAAAAAAATGCATAAATAACGGGACTAAAAAATAAATAAAGTACTCAAATAAGTAAAATCTAGCAAGAATGCTCTCCATGGAAATGTAGTTTTCCAGGCCTTCCCAAGATGTGAGACCATGTCAATGCAATAAACTTGGTTTTATGTTGATGTAAAGGTGCTATTAATATTGTTTTCTATACTTATGTGGTTTTGATTGATTTTAATAAAGTGATTATTTTTTTAGTGTAATTTTGTAGCCAAAGTTAATAATGTTGTGAATTATAGGTAAAGAATCCCACATTTCCATTTCAAAAAATAAATTTTTTTAACTAACCCCCTTCCTCCACCCACCTCCAAAAAAAACATAAAATAAATAATAATCAGCAAACCCTAGCAAACTCTATAACCACTATATTACATCACCAAATTTTGTGAATTAAACACTCAAATATATATTAAATATAAATAATATAAATATATAATAATTATAATTATAATATAATAATAAATTAATAAATAATATATAAATAATAATAAAAAGAAAACATGAGTTCAAGAGTAAAATCCCAGTTAAAATATCATATTCATCAAAAATATATATAGATATAATGTAAATATATTATATTATATAGATATATAATATAATAGATATACTAATATATAATAATATATATATAAAAATATATATATATATATATATAATATATTATATAAAGAAAACATGAGTTCAAGAGTATAATCCCAGTTAAATATCAATATCTTCAAATACTCAAAAAAAAGAATGCACATAGTAGCCGTCCCTCACTTAGTAAAAAAAGTACATGCTACAATGACCATATGTAAAGGTTGAACTTACTACAAATAATATATGTATTAGACATGACATCTTTACAACAATAGAAGCACCAAAAGAACATTGTAATTCCGAATTAGTAAAGAGATACTACTAAAACAGGTTGTTTTCAAAATACACATAAATGTTAATGACATATGATTCTAGGTTATGATGCTACAAATTCATTTTTTTTTTTAGTGTGTCTCGATCTTTCAAATATTAGTTCTCTATGAGCCGAGAAGGATTACAATATATATGTTTTTGTTTGGAAAATAAGAATTTGGGCTTTGTAGATGTTATGACCATGGAGAGGTTTTGGACAAACTTGATGTTTTTGGCTTAGGCGTCCAAGCTCTACTAGACATAATTGTCTACATTTTCCGTGCTAAGGCATATCACCTCTAGTATATGGATATTATGATGTCATATTTTACTCAAAGCAACTTGAGTAGCCATGTCACAAATCTGAAACAAATTGTTTAAGTCTTACATGTCACAGGTTCATTTCGAAATTGGATACCATAATACATTAACATTTTATTATGATGCATGTCGATTGGGAGACGATAACCAACCATACTGATGTTCAATAAATTAGTATAATTGTGTACCTTTGTAGAGTTCTATTACCCATACTATTAATACTCCACGATAGGTACTGACTCCAAATCATCCATCAAAGTTAGCCTGATAGTAATAGTTTTCCTTCGTTTTAGTGCGCTAAAGTACTCAAAACATCGATAAAAATCCGGTGGTGGATTTGTTGCAAAACATACTAGTTGTTGAATGATATGCTGACACATGTATTTTTAGTTAATGAAATACTGCAAGAAGTTTTGATCTATCTTGCACTGTAAGAAGTTTTGATTTGGCTTATAAGAGATGACAAATTAGGATGTATAGTTTGACTTGAGGTTTTAAATGGATATTTTCCGTGCTAAGCCTAACTGAGGAGTAGGCTTATACATTAGCTGAGTATTATGGAAGTGAGCTGCCTATGTTTACACCTTCTCAAACCGAGTGGTAATTACTCCTTTATTCTTTGTTTTGAAATTAAATTAGTTAATATACTAACAAAAACATCCACCATCAAATGATAATGTATGAGCAACTAATTTATGACATGAAAAGGATGCTTCTCCGGAATGAGTCAAAGTAATAACCAAACACCAATGTACTATAGTAGAAAGTACAATAGGTGGAAAGTGAGCTACATAGTAGCTAGTACCTACTTCTTAGTTTAAATGTAGTTAACTGAAAGTAAAAAACAATAAATACATAAATAGTTGACAATACGCTACATTAACTAAACAAAACCATTACATAATAAGACCAGAAGAGAGGAAGCATACTAAAAATTAATGTTTATGACCCTCATTTCCATTACCATGCATACCATTGTATGCTTGCTTTTTTTGCTACTAATGTTGTCTCTTAGACTGACTCTTCAACTCAATTAACAAAGTCAAAATCTCTCCATTTGGATCTAGAATCTTACCTTTTCCCTTGTGCTTTCCTTTGCTTGTAGGTATTTATCTTTAGTTTGTAATTATTTAGTATGAATTACATAAAGAATTAGATCACAATCAAGAAAATTGCTACTTATCAATTCAAAATTCCCTCTGCATCTTCGTTTTCCTGCACATACTCTGTCTTCCGCACAGTAAAAGTTCAACATAACGAAAAATAATCAATCTTCATTCCACACAATGTCGGAAGCATTTGTAAATGTAATAAGATAACGGTATATGCCACAAAAAAAGGGAAGACTAGAATATCGATAACATTCTGATTATATATATGTGTGAGGGATGTTAGAAAAATCTTCAACATATGGATTCATGCTACAAAAACATTTCTTTTTTCTTTTTTTTTTTCTTCGAACATTATAAAAAAGCTAACACTAAATAGTACTCCATAAATCACAACTTGAGAAATAATATGAGAAATTGATTCGCATAAGAATTTTTTGGTCTTTATCCCCGTTTTTCCGCACATACCCCATAATATGCTCCACAAAAGCAAAAATAATAATATTATTTGCATATTTGTTCAGCATTCCCCGTTTACTCTGGATTTGGAAAACACTTGAAAACGTGTCAATTCTAACACCAATAGGAAGAAAAATAACACAATGTTAAAGCACTGATAATATCACGAACCGATAGCATAATCAAAACCAATGAAAAGTAGCTGATGATCTCATTAATTCTCTTTAACACATTTCCTGGAAATTTTCCAGATCTTTAAACTATCGTTTAGCTTATTGTGCTCTTGGGAAAAAAAAATAGCCTTAGTCTCGAAGACAGATTTTAAAATATCTAGATTATTTTTTCCCACCTCGTATTTAAAATTTTTAAACAACGTGTAAAGCTTTTCATGTAAAGCAATATGTAGAGATTTCCGCACACTGAAATCTCTGAATAAGCAAAGCTCCACACAAGTCCTAGGAAATATTTTTAAAGGTTTAAATTTATTAGCATCGGTTGGTGAAGCTATAGTAACATATCACTATTAATTTTTACAAGTGTCACAGTGGTTAGACATTATTGAAACTATAAATTTAATGTTTTATTTAAAATTCATGAAATTATCCATAATTTTAACCAGTTTAATAATTTATTTTCAAAGCATGTAAAAATATAAGCCATCTAGGAACAGTGGGTGTTGATTCCTTTTCTTTATTTTAAAAGGAAGGAATTAAACCTAAACATTCGTGGTCAAAATCCATTGACTTTAGATTATTATTTTTATTGCAAATTTTCATATCTACCGATCCAACCCTATTAAGTACCTAATATGTATGTTGAACATTTATATGGTAACATGAAAATACTAACCACTAATTTTTGTTGTGTTTCCCATAGAAGAATTTGCCAGGTGTTCATCATGTAATCTTTTTAGCATACACGTTACGAATGCATGTTAAACTAGTTTTCAGAAGCGTTGGTTACAAATAGAATCCTCGTCTGGGTTGTATGGTATTATTCTAGTAGTTGCACACCGTAAGGGATTATGATTTAGAGAGAAAGTACCAAAACGTATATCATTATTGACAGGTAAACAATGCATTGTTTGTTCTATATGCAAGTACTAAGAATGTTTATATAATATACAATACAATCTTGTAGCAATGATGTAGAAAGTTTAAATACTAGATAATGCGACATTTATAAACATGTTTGGACAAAACATGTTAGTGTTGTATAATTCTTATGTCTATAGTACTTCTGTGATATGGAATTAGAACCTCTTATTTTTCTTATTTCTGTATGTTTGATCTAACTCCTATCATCATAGCAACAAAAATGAATAAAAGTAAAATATATAACAATAAGGACAATGATAAATCTTCTAAGAAGTAGGTTTTTGTTTTATTTATTATACTTTGATTATATTTTCATTACACAATCCACTAAGTTTTTTTCCGCCGTTGCTTTTGGGCCATATTTTTAATGTACTATAACTAAAAGTAAATCTTTTTAAATTTCCAGGAAACATATGACACTTAGAGATTCAGATCTACGACAATAATTATAAGGAAAAAAGTACTTTGAACATTTCTATAAAACTTTTGTATTTGATAAAACTAAAATCTATTTAGAATTTAGTACACTACTAATGACTTTGAGTTATTTTATTTTGTTTTCATTAAATAGTTCTTAGTTTCATTTATAATATCCTTTTAAGCAGTGAATTCAGTGTATTAGTTGTGAACATGCAAAATTTATTGAATTAAAAAATATCACAATAGAGATGGACAAGACTATAGAGATAGAAATGAGTAGTACTACAGACAAATATCACAATAGACAAAACAAAAGCAACAAAAACTAGCAAAGAAATAAATGCAAATAGGTGTTTTTGTGCACGTTCAATTAACTTTGTATTTGATTTATTATTTCTTTCTTTCTTTTCCTCTTTGCCTTTTTATTCTTTTCTCTCTTTAAAAAAAATATTCCAATTCAATACTCATGACTAGGCAAAAAAAAGTCAAGTCTATGCCATTTTTAATCGAAGATATTAGTAACAATACAACTGCGAGTATTTTTCATGGCGTTGTCTTGGTTACATATCAAACATTTTTGGACAAAGAAAATAAGTCAAAAGAAATACTTCGTGTAGAATTAATATATAAGAAAGTGGAAAGGACAATATCATTTCTTGTGCCAACATCGTTAATCAAACAACATGAGTCAAAGCTTATTGAAAATGTTGACTTGTTTCTATTAAAGATTTAGAAATAATTCCAAAGCATAAATATGATAGTGTTGATTGTGAAAAAACTATTTGTTTAAATAGTTTTACCAATGCAGAAAACATTTTTCCTATTTGTGCGGAGTACCGATTTTTCCCAAACATTATGATTGCAAGTTTGTCACATAATGAAATGTGTTTCCAGTGGGCACAATCACAACTATTGCAATTTTGACAAAGCAAATAAGAATGCAATATGTACTAGAAACCAAAGATGAAAATAGAGAGCAGGATAGGGTTACAGTAATCTTTGTTTGATTTCAAAGCTTTATTATTACAAAGTTATTGTCCATATGTTTGTTTTTTCCCCACCAAAAAAACCAATTTTCATTGAAATAAAAAACAAGTTACATATGTGTAGGTCTGTATATCCTAATATTAAAAAAAACAAAATTATTCATCATTTGTTATATGGTTTTCATGTGTCGTTTTAAAAATGTGCATATGTAACAGGTTCAAGTACACAATAAACTTGTTTTGGCATGTGTTAATTCAAAGAGATTCGCAACAAAAAAAAAAATTTCTGCTTATCTTGCCAAAAAATATAGTGAAAAAACAAGAAAGAGTTTTCCGAACTTCACAATAGAAATTCATATGTCCATTGGAAATAGGAATGAGAGTCCACAATATAAGAAACATGCTTTCCTAGCCAAGTGGATATGCATGATAAACTATATCATATTGTTTAAATAGACATAGATAAAGAACGAGAAATAAAAAGACATTTTATTTCATGTTACTAAGCCTTTGTTTTCTATATCAATTTTATAGTATTTCCAAGGATACCTAAAAGCAATTAGTGCATATATGAATCCATTCGGGTCTGTATGTTCGAGATGCAGTACTCCAATTACAAGTACTAGTACTATGAATAAAATTATGCTTTATTGCAGCACTTGCAAGGAGGACTCTCACTTCCTTTATTTTCATCGGTTAAACTGCATCATATATACAAGTGATGTATTCTGAAGAGCGTCAAACTGGAAATAGTATTACCTTCACTACGAGAAATATTTTACAAACAAAACAAATGTTATTTAAATATTGACCAAACTTGAGATGCATTACACATTTCCAATAAACCATGAAAACATATTTGTTTGTATACAATGATTGGTTTTTTTGTTTACATTGTTAAGCAATTCGATAATGACACAATTCTCATTCCTTGCATTGCCAAGCATCTTATCGTTGCCTCAAAGTTTCTAGTTCGAGAATTACATTTCTTTGTTGAACAGCTCTTTCATTTTACTCAATATTTGAGATCTGATTTCACATTATCAATCAATATACTATACTCGTGGGAATAAGGTTAACAATGTAATCATCTTAGTAAGCAAGGAAATTTCTTATACTAATGTAAATGCTAGTATGACATTGTACAAAAATGTAATCCAATGAACATTTTTTTTGTTATGGCTCTATGTTTTGTACTATACTATGTCGTTTTTTATTTCTTATAGTCTCGTTTCTTACATTTTTTTGTTGATTTATGAAATTTGCAAGTTGTACAACTACTCAAGCAGTATTACAAGTTGGTTACTTTGCAATTTGTTGTGACATTACTTTACAAACACAATTTGCTTTATTTATAGTGTGGACCAATCTAGTTATTTTTTCTATTTAAAAAGCTATTCCATACAATATCTAAACAAATATCTAAACAAGTCATTATCATACAAATCTGAAACAAAATTCTAAATCAAATAAGAAAGATTATGATAAAATTTATAAAGCATATTGCCTTTATACATACATCTCTAATATAGAATAGTCTGATATGTTTTTTTCTTTAACTCAATCGAGAATATTACAATATATAACATTTGGCATATAATGAATTTCAAAATTGGTTTAGCAAATAGAAAAAAATGGTAATGGTTTCTTCACTAATTAACCGTTGTTTCTGGACATTAATGCTTCTATTGATTATGTTGCCACAATCGAGAACTGATTCCTCTATTCATGTTTTGTAAGAGCTCTTTTGACAACATTCTTATGACTTCTACTCCATCTTCGAGTTACCTAAGGATTTGCTAAAGTTCCAGTATTTTATCCATTAGCATTAAAATATCTTTGCTAAGGATTAAGATATCTCAGCTCAACATTAATATATCTTGGCTCTTTGCATGTACATCCTCCTCTGTGCTCCTACCATTGCTTATTTGCACCATTTCTTTGTTGTTAGTAACAAATCAAAGAAAAAAATAGAAAAATTATAAAGAAAAACCGTAAAACACTTAACAATTTCAGAACAAAAAAGCAGGTTGGTTGCCTATAACTTAGTAACATGTCTAGAAAAAATAAACATTGAAATTTTTTCTTTGCTAGGAAACAATCGTACATATAATGCATTAGAAGTGATAAGTCATCTAAATCACGTATTGACATCTTAGTATTGAAATGAAATGTAACTACTATAGGTTTTAATGGTATCCAATAACCAATGATCATCATCAACACAGATAACATTGATTCTCCTAATCTTTAATAAGAAAAGATTGTTGTGAAATTTGTTACTTTAAATCATATACGCTTTACTTAAATTCCAATTTGACATAGTCCAATTGATTTGATTATGCTTCATGATTCATTTGTATTACATGCTTTAGGAATTGATATCAAGAAAATATTTTATTAATATCCTGAACCACATTCTATTTTCATTTAATAAATCTCTTGTGCCAATAAATAAAATTATTTTCCATAATTATTCACTAAACCAACTTGTATTCATTACATTTACTATGCAGACTTGGCTTGCTATCGACCAAGTCTTACTTTGCAGAAGTAATTTCAAATCCTAGATGTTAATTCTTGACTTAGATGCTTTGTTTCCTTGTCGCATTACCCAAATATTAAATGAAATTTGTTCACTGAAATAAGTAAATAAGGTAACGTTTTATAACTTTGTATGGTTTTGGTTATTTTGCAGTAAGCTAAAAACTAGCATACCAAAACTATTATAATCTTTCCTTCATAATAAAAGCTTCAATTGTAATATCTGCAATAGTCCATCAAAACTTTTAGCATCTAAAAAACTTGTAGGATCATTCCATTACCAAAAACCATTTTACTTTGAACATTACTAGAAAACTATGACTGAATAACACTATCAATTTCTATGTTGTATTTTCATATAGGCACAACATAATAGAAATAAGTCTAAAAATATTTAGTCAAGAAATAACATTCAAAATATATTGAATCTAGTATTGAAGAAACATAATCGGGTCCATTCACATAACTATCACTTTGCCTACAATCTAACGGAAGGGCTATGTGCTAGTGCATTGTTTATAGGTGTGGAATTGAAGGTTTATGACTAACATTTCTAACTAGTGACAACAGAGTTCTCCATATCTCAACTGGTCATAACCCCTTGGGACTTCAACCATAGTGTCTCATTTATTTCGCATTGCCTCTTGCAACTACCCATGCATAATATACAATAACTACGTAATAAAATATGTTGTAAAAACAAATATTATACTGCACAAATAACGATTATAATATGTGATATTAAATTTGATAAATGAAAATTGATATTGTATATTAGAAACAAAGTGATTGTTGCGAGATTGTACATTAGCTTTGAACTTTTCGATAGTCAGAATATGCACTCACGCATGTGTTCCGAGAAAATATCTACAAAATCCTTTAGTGCAGAATGTGGGGATCTGCAGAATTAAAGCTTAAAAGCTTCCTCCACACAATGGGCTTCCTTTGTACTTCCACACATCTGCCTAATTTCAACAATATAGTCATAAACAAAGCTTGTGATCAATGATCCAATTTTCTCCACCCTCCGTACAACCTTTACTCAATTGACTACTAATATTTGGAAATATGGAGATATGCATTTTTATAATTAAAATATTACAAAGAGAAAATATAGATTATTTAATACTAAAATATTGGCAACAAAAGCATTATTTATAATTAAAATACTAGCAATAATATCGTATGGGTCCACTACTTGCCTCGGTGTTATTGAAAACAACAAATATGAATGATTTAATATTAAAATATTAGCAATAAAATCCTTCAATGCGGAGTCTGGAGATCCGCATAATGAAAGCTTCCAAGCTTCTTCTGCACAATCAACTTTGTCCGCACTTCTGCACATGTGCATAATTTCATAAAGGTAACCATAAACAAATCTTCCTCATCTAATCGTAAATTAGAAATAACATTTACTCAAAACTCGAGAATTGTTTTTGAATATATGCAAAAATATAAATATTGAGCATTTCCCCTAAAACTTTGGTTAAAATTGAAAAAAACACAGCAAATAATGCACAATTAACGCAACTTGACCGCGAAGCAAAACTAAATGCTTCCAAAATTTGGTATGTTAATTGTTATCATTACATTAATTACGTAATAAAATATGTTATAAAGAATAGTTTTTTACTACACAAATAACGAGTACAACATGCATTATTAAATTTGATAAATGGAAATTGATATTGTATATTAGGTATGAAGTGATTGTGTCACGTTGTAGATTAACTTTGAATTTTTTTGTGCTTAGTATCCGCATTCACGCACATGTTTTGAGAAAAATATACAAAAGTATTTAGTGCGAAGTGTATAGATCCACACAATGAAAGTTTGAAAGCTTCCTCAACACAATGGAATTCCTTTGCACTTCCACACATATGCTTAATTTCAACAAGATAACCATAAACAAAGTTTTTTCTCAATGATCTTAACATTGATGCGGTTATAGGTTCTTTGCATTACAAAACAGTTCAAGTTTTACTCAACTGACTAGTGATATTTGGGAATACAAAAATTTGCATTATTTATAACTAAAATATTACGAACAACAAATATGGATTTTAATACTAGAATATTAGCAATAAAAGCATTATTTATAATTAAAACATTACCAATAATATCGCATGGGTGCACTTCTTATCTCGGTCTTATTACAAAAACAGGGGTACTTTTCATAGACGAGAGTGTTTTGACACTGACACTAAGCGTTCAGTGTGGAATGTGGATATCCACACCATGAAAGCTTGAAATATTCCTCTACACAATTGACTTTCTCTGCACGTCCTTACATATGCCTAATTTCATAAAAAATTCCATAAACAAAGCTTGTGGTCAAAGATGCGAAAATTGATGCACTTGATAAGCAAGCGATGTCTCTATATTATGAAAAATAATCAGAAGTTCTCTTCCAACAAATGTAAATACAAAGATATGCATTATTTATGCTAAAATATTAGTAATAATATAGTATAAGTTAGGCACTTGCTTTGGTGTCAATGCGAACACCAAGTATTCAATATTTAATACTAAAATATTAACAATAAAATACTTTAGTGCGAAGAATGGAGATCCACACAATGAAAGCTTCCTCCGCACAGTAGACTTCCTTTGCACTTCCGCACATGTTCCTAACTTGAAACTTATTCATAAATATGAATATATGCATTATTTATAATGAAAAATATCAATAATATAACCATAAAGTATGCATTATTTAATACTAAAATATTAGCAATAAAATCCTTTAGTCTGAAATGTGGAGATCCACACAATGAAAGCTTCCTCTACATAATGGACTTCCTCTGTACTTCTGCACATGTGCCTAAATTGAAACATATTCGAAAATACAAACATATGCATTATTTACAATTAAAACATTATCAATAATGTAAGCATAAACAATTTTATTATGAACAACAAATATGCATTGTGTTTTAATATTAAAATACTAGTAAAGATCCAAAAAAATGAACCTTCTCTGCACTTCCACACATCTACTGTATTTTAGGAGCATAACCATAAATAAACCTTTTGGTCAATGAAATGCAGTTGTGTACTCCAAAGGGGTCTTCAAGAAAAAATACATACAAAGATACACATTAGTTACAACTAAAATATTAATATTATTATGAACAAATTAGTTTAACTATGAACAAATTTCTATGGGGATGTAAAGGAAGATTTAATTAGTTTAATTATGAACAAATTTTAAATTAATATTATTATGTTTCATTGTGTGAAGCCTTTACTGTACGCACGACGCAGTATGTACGGGAGAACATGGGTGCATAGAGAGCTTTATTTGGTAGGAACACAATTAATTTTAAAAGCTCTCATTGTCTGGAGGATGGAGTATGTGTGGGAGAGCAGTTGTGTAGAGCTCTAGATATTTGCGGAGGAGATAATATCTTATATGTCAATCGCTTACTAAAATATTAGCAATATTTTATGTCAATATTCATTCTGCACAATGTCAGAAGAAATTGTAAATGAAACAAGATAATATTATATGCCACATAAAACAAAAGCAAGATTAGTACTAATAGTGCATTGTGTTGTGCATGTGCGGAGGTTATGCAAAGAACAAATGCAAGTGCAAAATGAGGGATGTGCGGAATTTGTGCAGAATGAAGGAAGTGCAGAGGGATATTTTAACTATAATGCATACTCAATAGCTGACTGAAATGTGTTATAAAGTATAGAAGTAGCTATATGCGGAAGTTCCTAAAGCTTTCAATGTGTGAAAATAATTGGGGCTCCTTTGAATAGATGTGAGTGCTAAATAAATTGTGTTGTGCGGTAAAATGAAGTGAGTCAATCCATTGCAAATAAAAAATATCGATTATGTTTTAATACTAAAATATTAGCAATGAAAGCCTTCAATGCGAAGTGCCAAGATCCACACAATGAAGGCTTGAAAACTTCCTCCACACAATGAATTAATTAAATAACAATAGTATGGGTTATTTACAATTAAAATATTATCAATAATATAAACATAAACAATGTTATTGCAAACAAAAATTATGGATTATGTTTGATACTAAAATATTAGCAATAAAAGCCTTCACAGTGAAGAGCTAAGGTCTGCATAATGAAATCCTAAAAGCTCCCTGCACACAATGAACCTTTTCTGCACTTCTACACATCCCATAAACAAAGCTTCTGCTCAAGCAAATGTGGTTTTGTACAAAATCAATTAAATCACAGTGGTATGCATTAGTTACAATTAAAATATTATCAATAATATAAACATAAACAATGGTATTGTGAACAACAAATATGGATTATGTTTAATACTAAAATATTAGCAATGAAAGCCTCAGTGTGGAGTGTAGAGATCCACACAATGAAAACTTGAAAGCTTCTTTCACACAATGAAGTTTCTCTGCACTTCTGCACATCTCATAAACAAAAAGTGTTTAGTGAAAAGTGCGAAGATCCGCACAAAGAGCACCTTCACACAATAGCCTACACAAATAGATAGTTGAAAATATGAAGATAAGCATTATTTACAATGAAAATATTATCAATAATATTGTATGCGTCAACCGCTTACTAAAATATTAGCAATAAAACTATTTAATGTGAATGTATTTATCAATTAATAATAGCTTCCAATGCTAATGACTGACCAAATGGTGGAAATACAAAGATAAGAATTATTTACAATTAAAATATTATCAATAATATCGTATATGTCAATCACTTACTAAAATATTAGCAATAAAAGCCTTTAATGCAAACATATTCATAAATTAATAAGGTTGTCTAGAAGGCGTTATTGAGTACGAAAGTAGGTATCTGCAAAAGTGGCAAGAGCTTTCACCGTGCGAAAAGCTTCATGCAAATAGAATCAGTAAAATAGTGGTAGAGGAAGGGACTATGCTACATCACAACTATTAGTCTTGTTTTTATAGATTTTATCACTGTTTAAATCATTGAGCTCTTTTCGAAAAGCTGTTATTATATTGGAAAGATAATATTTCATGTTTTTTAATGAAAATTTTAATAATCTTAACTATTTTATATTAGATATATTGAAAGAAAGCATATGGGAAGTAGTTCAATTGGTGATGGACATGTTATGAAGTATTATTTAAATGATCAGATTTAAGGTTCAAATCCCCCATGAGCCAAACCGATAGAAAAAATTATTGAAAGAAATTTAAATTTTTTCACTTTAATTAATTACATAAAATTAAAGATAGTTTTACCAATTTTTTTCTTAACTATAGCAAAAAAAGATTTGTATTATAAATTTGTGATTTGGAACACAACCATACAACAAAGGTTATAAAAATGGAAACTTGTGCTTTAGTAATTCTAAAAAAATACGCACAAATGCTAATAAATGTTCTACTCTTGGATACAACAGAACTTTGTTGATGGTCTTGAATGACTGCATCAACATTGGGGAAACCACCTGGTTGGGATCTTAAATCAAATCTTTTTCTGTTTAGAACGATGACTCCGACTAGAATTTCGAAACCGATTTCCCTTTAAATAAAACTATATTAGATGTGGTGGATGTGGGTATGTATTCTAATATAACTAAGAATTGAAATAGAAACTAATATAAACTACTACTAATCCTCGGTAAGTAGATAGTATATGAGTTATAAAGATGTCATAATTAACATAAAAATGTAGATCATCATGCAATTATGATATTAACTCAGTTACAAAAAATTAATTTTATTAAGTAGTTAATAGAATTAATTTGTTAAAACATTATATATACTGAGATCTCGTTGTTCACAAATGTAACTCAAATTAAATCAAACACATTAATAGTGATAATGAAAGATTGATTAAAACATACATGTGAACAATAACATTAAATCATTCCATTCAAAGAAAATATACAGAAATAGGATTGTAGTACCCGATACACCATAGATTTGCTCATCACAGAAAAACAAGTGGTTCAAATTAACATCAAGAAAAACTTAATTACAATAGTGCAACTTAAGTCTCTTCTTACAAAAATTCAGAGCCCCTTCTCCATCTTGGAGAGGGGATTTATAGTTTCTCAAGAAAATATGAAAATAGATTGATCTAACAACTCTCAAATAACTCTTTAACAAAAGTAACAATAAAAGGCAAACTAGGAAATGGTTACAACAAATTTCCAAGCTTAGGAAGAAGATTGTCCAGTACTTAACTGTCGCAGATTGTAGCTATCTATCATATTGCTGAGCTCTAGCGGGAATTTGGGCTTGATCCTCATTTAACCTATAAAAATAACATTTTTTAAAGATGGAAGCATCTGTATGGTGACATTGGAAAGGCAACAGAGAATCAACCATTGACTGTGTGACTTCACTAGAAACTATAAATGATGCTTGAGATAAACCTCAGTCAATTGATCGATTATTTTAGTGATCTTTTTGCAATGTTCCTACCACATCTTTTACAACACTATGGAATCGGGTAAGGTACCTTTGGAACAACTCGAAATGAGATTAGATTGTAGTAAGTTATCATTAACTGATTCAACAATAGAACTAGCAATATTTCAGGCTTCATTTATGGCTGCTTTATCCTATTTCATTAGAATCCCCCATTCCCTAAATATAATGATTTTCTGAGCCTCATCAATCTAAGGTAGATTAGCATATCTACCTTCTTCACTTTCTTGCCAGTTGAGGAAACTTGTGAGGTTCTCATTCATTTCTTCAAAGTAGTTTGTCATGTCTGACAATTGATCAACAAGAGAATTGATTTCCTTACATTGATCTTGAATTATTATTAATTTATTGCACAATACCCTCTATTGATGTACAAGAAGAGATTTTAACTCCTTGGATTCCTTCTTCAATTCCTTAAATTCAGGATTAACATGCATTTCTTCAATTTTCTTCTGCATTTCCTAGATCTAATCATTTTTTACCTGCAAATCATTATCATATTGCAATTTTGGAGAGGCAAATATCCCTTGTAACTCTGTCAGATGTGGCTTCCATTAGTTATTGATCCAATGCTTTTCATTGTCAAGATGTTGCTCCAACAGGAGGATTTTTTCTTCTTTCTCCTTTAGAATTTTTTGAAATTTTGCAGCCTTATCAATAGTTTCTAGGCATAAGCATGTGTGAACTGAGTTCATATCCTTAACTTCTCTGTTGGTTTTGTAGTAGAGCGCTTCCATAAAAATTCAAAAGGGGATAGGTTACTAGGTACTGATGTATGTGATTGATCTAGATTTATTTTATTTATTCCTCTTTTCACTACATCCTTGTGTTGAGGAATGAAGAAAATATCCAAAGGAGGAATCTCCTCAATATTCAAAACAATTTCGGAGGTAGGAAAGGTAGGAATAATTTTAGAATCTTTCTCATCTTGAGCCTGAGATTTATTAGTAGCATTCGTTTCTTTAGAATTATTAGGAGCACCCTGAGGATTAATTTGCTTTGAAGCTTTTATAGTATGAGGATCATCATTTTTTGAATTTAGAGCTTGACTAAACTCTTCCCATATTTCATCCAATCATGTATCATATACAATTCCTTCTTCCTGGGATGCTGAGGAAACCACAACAACTTTTGGCTAAGTAGGTACTGCTGACTGTGAAGCACTGAGAATCTGAACATTAATAGCTGAAACCTTTCCCTGAGTTAGATGTAATAAACCTAAAGGAATGTTGGCTATTCTAGAATTTCAGTATTTCAGAAATTGATCTTTCTTATCAAGGTACAATTATTCTTCTACTCTCTTTAATACCTACGCATAATAAGAGGATTGTTGAAACAATTCATCTAACCTATAAGGTTCATGAAAATTTTTCCTGAGGTTTTGGGACGCAGTGAACTTTCTAACCACATAGACATGGTCATATTGTCTGTTCGGAATAAAAGGCAGTTTGAGGGCATGAATTTCCAGAATATCCTTATTTGCATACTTATACTTTGCTAAGGAAAATAGACTAAACTTAGTAGGAAAACATGATGACATCCTTCTATTTGAATCTTTCAATGTTTTAGAAATGCCATAATCTACCATTTGATAGGCTATTTCTCTTCTTAGAAGCTTATCTGGTATGTATAAAGGCATGACATGAGGATTAGCTAAACGTCCATAAATTCAAATATAAGTAAATAACTCCTCTCCAAACCAATTCCTAACCTTCAGAAGATCATCTTTGGCTTCCTAAGACCTCTAGGGTGGCCTTGACCCAAAAATAGTTTCATAAACTAGAATTATCACTCCATGGAAAACGCGGTTGAAATGGTTTAATTACTTAGACTCCCATAAGACACCATGGTAGATATGAATGGGTTTGGGGTCCTGGATAGTACATTTCCATCCCATAGCTGGGAAATCCATTGAAAATCAAAGAGCATCCATAATATATTCAAACATATAGAAAGGGGTAATTTTGTTTTCAGATATAATTATTCATTTCCTAAATTCCAAGATATGAGTGGCTATACTATTAGAGATCATAGTGGCTGAATATAAAATGAACCCTCAATCGCACCATTATTTAAAGGAACAAAATCATCAGGAAATTTTGACACATTAGGTTTGCGCATAAAACCGACACATCATTATTGCTACTTGGACAAATAGAGGAGCAAGATAATCAATTTAGTATTTACCTAAGTCCTCGAATTTATGTTTATTAGGTTCTTTGCACCACTGTCTAATCTATTTTGACGGGCGTCCATTTTCATTAACAAATGCTTCAACAAGTTTCTTATTGTATACATATTGTGGTTCCGACAGATTATACATTTTTTGAAAATATTTTCTATGAAAATATCCTACGATAGTTCCTCATGATGTCTTTATGTGCCTTCCTGAAATATCCAAGTTCTCTAATACCCAGTGAACCATATCCATGTAGGGCATCAATTTGGGTCTTGCGGCAATTCTATCAAGGAATGAATTAGCAACATCTTTTGTTGTATGCTCAGAGACATGAACAAAGTCATCTGTTGTAACTATTCTTTCTGTTGCTTCAGGTCCTTCATCCTCAAAATATTGGTAAATGGACTCCTAGGGGGAAAGTCCAAAATCCCTGGTATAGATTGTGTCAGAGAATAATCCTGCTCCTGGACTCTTTTCATCAGTTTCTTCAGCAAATGGACCGAAGGTTGCTGTGGCAAATCCTTTTTCTTGGGTTTCCCTCCTTTCTTCATGATGACCAGAATCAAAGCTTACCTATAATGGAGATACACAAGAAATCAACAGAGACACTTACTTAGCCAGAAATCAACGCTAATAGAAAATAAAGTTTTACAGTAAAAATCCCTTTTGGAACAAATTTTATGAAACCAAAGTGAATTAAATGTAAATTTTTATGTTTTCGAGACTTATTAAAATTCATTTCAATCCACTAAGTACACTATAGAGAAGCCATGTGACAGATGCTACATCAGTTTTAGGAATGAGATATCAAAGAGTTGTTTAAAATAGAGTTACAATATTTCAGATCTTCGAAATTGTAACACCCTCCTCCCACATCTACCCAAGTAACTAGCCAACCGGGGTAAATATGTGATGAAGGCCATTATAATGGGATTCAACATCCTAGGTGACCTTAAGGAAGTGGAATTGATAGAAATACACCACAAATACCTTCCACATCAACAAAAAATCTCCCAGAAGTTGTCCCAACCACTCAGGTAACCAACCCTTGAGACCAACTAAATTTTTAGACCATTAAACCCCTAGACACTCCCTTGATATGGGCATGCATGCATCCAAAAGGCTCTGGATGCTCCCAGAGCATGGGTATGCATGCATCCTGGGACTTTTCTCCTTAGACCTGTGCCATCGTCTCTGGGATTTGTGCCACTTTTTCAGGCCCAGAGCTCAGGTCACTACATAGAACTCAATGAAACTTTCGAGAATGAATTTACACAACATAACAACGATTCATTTGCAAAAACAAGGACAATGTCTAGACTGGACACCTACTAGCCATGACAAGAATTCCGTCCAACTTGTGATGAATATATAATCTACAGGTTTAAACAACAGATCTGAGAATAGGGATCTCATACTTATCTGAGAATTTCTAAGAAGAATTGTTCCCCTATATCATTAGCTCCATTATCATCTATTAGGTCATAGATACATTATCCATTCATTTGCAAATAAAACATGAGGAGAGCCATACATTATCATTTTCATAATACATATTCATAACCAACATAATAACAACATAAATACCAAGGATACATCATCCATAAAATCCATATATAAACTTGTACATTTACACATAAGATACCAAGGAAATAACCTTTTATTAATGAATGAAAATTCCAACCCAAGATGGGACTACCACATTCCACCTAACCATAGAATGACTGAGCTAATTCTCTCTTCAATGATTCACCCCATGCCATATTCCAAGCATAAATGTGGGGCTTAAACCAAAAGAACAAACCATGGCATTCTGAGGCTAAACCACCTCACCGTCATTAACAGAAACCAAGCTTTACCACAATCCACACTGAATCACTAGGACACAAAAAGAAACAAGTAATGACAGGATTTACCATGATCTCCACCAAATCACTAGGCCAAAACAAGCATGGATGCCACCAAATTTCTCCACATACACCATGAGGAATTTTCTTGTTGCCTAGTCTCTTAGGCCTTACCACAGTCCACAGATTGATCCAAGGATCACTAGGCCCAAAACCGAGACTCCACCCTCTAGGATTTACCATATATCCTTCCATTCACCAGCAAGTATTCCTAGGCCTAATCAAGGAAACCACCTCTAGGATTTACTATATATCCCACCATTCACCGGTCGAGGATTCCTAGGCCCACTGAGGAAACACAAAATTTAGCTTTATTTCAACCCACAATCCGGTTCAGGAGTTACTAGACCATGTATTCTATTATTCAAAGATCCACCTCACTCAGCGTCGAATCCATTCAGAAATCCAACTCAATCAAAACACAAGAAACCCATCAGACCATGGATATCCAAAAATGGAGTGGCTAAGTTGAAAACATTGTCACACCTAGAAAAACCCATGTTGTAACAACAAAGAACCACATGGAATACCATACATGCCAAATCTAGCAAGGAAAACATACATGGAAATCTATACCTGCAAAGAATATTGTTGTAGTTTCTTGATCCTGCTCTTCCTTTCTTGCTCCTTCCTTCCTCTTACCTTATTTTCCTTTCTTGATCCAATGCCAAAGCGCTCCATGAAAACTCTAAGTGTCCAAGAGTAAGAGAGAGAGAATAATGAGAGAGCTCCAAAATTGAACTGATAAAATTCTATGAATTGATCCTCATAAGCCTTTTATCAATGAGGCCTCCATTTTCTTCATTTTCCATTTTTTTCCTTCATTTTCCTCCTCACATGCAACATGTGACCTTTCACCTTCATTTTCTCCTAATTTCCATTATTTTCATAAATAAATGTGCCAAAATGCCATTTTGCCTTTGCTAATTTCCTTTAGCCATAATAACCAAAATAAACACCCACTAGGATGTTTTTCCCAACATTCAACTTGGAATACGTGTCCCATGATTGTGGTCTTATATATTTTTACATGAATTTTTAACCAGGGTTGTTACAAAACCCTCTCCCTTGGGGAAACACTGTCCTCGGTGTTCAATGACACCTATAACCAGCAAATTACTAAAAACAAAACACGTTGCCCATGGAGCTTTATAACATAGCTCATTGTAGTATTTAGAATGGCCATCTTCTAAAACATGACAAACATATCGTTTACTGGAGCTTTATAGCACAACTCATTACAATATTTACAATAATAACCACATATACACACATATGCACATTTTCTAAACCAAAAAATAAAAGGATATGATGCCTACATCAGCAACAAGGGACCACCCTCAAAAGTAATGCCAGGACTCACTTCCTTCCTAGGAAATCCAAAATCCACTGCCAAAGTCAAAGCTCCATCCAATGTCTAGCGCTACAATCCTGCACCACTTGTCCTCTCAGTGAACAATTACCGACTCATTTTTCTTGGGCACACTCCTAATGTGCATTTGATTCCACTTGGCAATGCCAATGACCAAAAAAAATATATCCCCAACCTTCCCTTGTCTGCTACACAGTCCCTGGGGCAATCTGGTCACCCCCTTCCATGGAGTCACATACCTTCCAAGTTTGTTGGCACCCCCATCCCGTGCAGTCCATCCCTTGGCAAGATTTCCTCGCATCGAAAGGTCAAAAAACCAAGGCATATCCCTACATTAAAACCATCATATCAGTCATAGAATTCTCATGGAAATCAATGGACACTATTGGGACTAGTGTCCCACAATGGCCTTGCTCCTGAAGTGATTTACCAACATATTGTTGCATGTTCCAATTTCTTTCACTGATGCTGCTAATTCTTGTAGTCAGTTTCAACCACCCAACGGGGCATTTTCATGTTTCTTGTACCAAGCACATAACTTCCATTAGATTTAAAATAAATTGAAATAAATTCACATCATACCTCATTGGTAGCTCGTTAATAAGGTACACTTGCAATCTTGTTTACTTCCTGTCACAACAAGTCAAACTAACATATTTGATCAAATAATTATGTATAAACATATCACATCAAGTTAGCTCACAACACAACCATCATAAATCAAAATCATGAGTCGCATGCAATCATTATAAACCAGAATCATAGATCACATATAACCATCATAAATCAGAATCATAGATCATATGTATAATAAAATTGAAATAAAATACTAATACGTATCCTTCATCAGTCCTTACTTCTACCTTTGTTCTTTTTGTACAGACACTGGATCGGTTGCTAGGCCCGACAAGCACCTAGTTCTTTTGTTTCTCTTTAATCACATACACATACACAATGTACATCACAACATACATCCACACATGACGTACAAAACCATGCAATAAATGCACCTACACGTGACATTCAACATATACAGCTACACATATTGTACAACACATCACAATACATATGCCTACATCTAGTGTACAACACAATACACATACGTACACATAATACAACACAACGAATACACATGTCATAATACCACGACTACACAATGCAGAAACATGGTACCACATTCCCGAAACACAACATGTATTACATGCACACAATGCCAGATGTACACCAGTAACATATGTATAACATGTACACAATACCCCCTATATACCGCACCACTTGCACAATATGTTCACAACATCACATACACAACACCACCTGCACAATGTGTACACAATGCCACATGTACATCATACCACCTGTACAATGTGTACACAATGCCAAATGTACACAACACCATAGGAACGACATGTACACGACATCGGATGTACACAACACCACCTGGATGACATGTACACAACACCACCTGCACACATCACCATATGTACAACATGTACATGACACCACATGCTCAGAACACCACTTGTACAATTATGCACACAACCCCATATGTACATAGAACCACATGTACAACATGCACACAACACCATATGTACATAACAATGCATATATAACATGTACATAGCACCATCTATACCCGACATTGCATATGCAACATTCACACAACACTATCTATACCATTTTGTACATAACATTGCATAAAGAACATGTACACACACTATATATACACAACACCACATGTGCACAACATTATAGATGCAACATGTACAACATATACAACATATGCAAAATAGTAGTACCACACATCCAAAATCACATTGTCTCTACCAAGCAACCTTGCTTCTAGTGTCTTATCCATGCTTGTCCCAACATGACGCAGACCACACTGCTATCATTTCGTTGATGTATCCCTCGGTCTAGGATGTCCCTAACATAAACATACTATAATGACATAATATCAATTCATATCACATGATACTGACCTCATATATTTTCCAGGGCTACTCTTCCCATTTGATTCCTCATGAACCAGGAACCTCTTCATGTCATTCACCTCCATAAGAAATAATTCCTTCGCAAGAATGATTCCTAGTGACCATGTTAGAGATAAACATACATACATACATGTATGCATATATAGACATCAACAAAATCATGATCACAAAATAATTACCAAATATCATAAGGTCAAGGTCAAGAGAAATCCCTTTATCTGTGCACACCATGCATAACATTGAGAACAATCATTCCCAACATAGCCAAGGCATATAAGGCCTCGTATCCATTTACTTTGCCTTTCATGTTACCTTTCTCATGATTGTACTGCAATTGTCCATTTACACCAATGGACTGAACCAATCCAACCGATTGTCATATTCTTACCTTCAACTTCTCTTACTCATGCATCGAGTTTCATTCGGGTTTTACATTACCTGCTAGGTTTCATTCAACCCTCCTTGAGCTCCATTAACTTTCCTCTTTCCCAACCAATTCTCAAGACTCTCAAAACATAAAAGGAAATGCCAAGAAACAAACAAGAAGAAGGCCATGAAAACCAATAACAACATGACACCATAACAAAGTGGCAAGGCCTTGCACCGAACATAAACAAAAATTCAACTCAAGTGTAAACAAAGCACAAAGAATCGAAGTCGAAAGACTCTCAACATACACCATGACTCAATCCCCATGGTTCCCAGTGCTTCCAAAGGAAAGCTCAACCTGAGCCTTCTTCAAAATTTCATGGCAGTCTCTTTGCCATGCAATCCCCTGCATCATATTTCCATAAACACATAATTGTCAGTGCATAAATAAACATAACAATAAACTAATTACCTTACCTTGATGTGCTAAGCAAGTTGCTTGCAACTGAACACATCCACACCATCTCTCAAGGGACTTTAATCCTTTGACAAATCTAGCCATATCTAGAACGAGTTGTTATACCTGCCAAATACATATTTGTGAATATAACACATATCTTCGTAATGTCAAACAAATTCAAGGTTAAGAAGACTTCCTATATGCAAAGCACTCATTCATTTGGAAGTGTGGTTTCCAGGCATAGCCAAAGGAATTTTCACCCAATTCTTTTCTTTTACCTTTTCCTTGCTGTAATTGAGTCTTACTATGCATTGTCACCACACCCAACTATTATTCATATAAACACATCAACTATTAGCTTGTCTAGCTAATACCAGGCATGTTTCCCTACAATTTCTCACACATGTCAGTCTCACGTTCCAAATATCAAGACATCATGTATATTAATTTGAAATCAACCTTTACCAAGTCTAACAACCATGTCTTACTCAACAATCAACTCACATTCATTAGTCATAATACGTAATGCTACAACTATCACTTACTTACACTCAAGTACATATAATTGTCTCAACACATATGTATTAGTACAACCATCTTAAAAAAATATCATTTTGGCAAGAAATATTATAGACACATACTCATATCATTCAAGTAATCAAACATTCAGACAACAGATAGATGATAGAATAGACACCAAACACTCAAACATCGAATAAATGACATAGTCACACATTTAAACACCAAATAGACGACAAAAGAAAACTCATACCTTAATGTATCTCAGGGGAGGCTATCTTGTCTGCGCAATCAATCTAGATTAGCATGATATAACTTCACAACATATCAAATCAAACATAAATGAGGTCATGATATCGATAACAGTAACTAGATAACATGTTCACATCATAAACTCATAAATAATTATCATTCATGAATAACAATCACATATGCTAAGTCAATCTAGATTAGTATGACATAATATCACAATGTATTAACTCATACCTAAATGTCATAACCATGATCATCTGCATAGGTCAATTCAAGTTAACAAAATATATATAAGATCAAGATCTTAAGTGCAATAACCCTAATCATAAAGTTAACTAACATATAACAACAACACGTTAACATAGAACATACTCATCAACAACATATAACATAATCATCAAGCTCACTATCATATAACAACAACAATAATGCATATAATAACAAGTTACCATTCATGACAATTCAACACATTTGCATATGACTACACTGATCAATTAGCATTTATCATACATGTAACCATAACAAAAAAAAAATGACAAGTATCTAAGTAACCCTAATTCTTATAACAACCATTAACCACATACCTACATGCCCATCATATAAACATGTATGATGATCTTCTCTTACCCTGAAGTTTAGTGCTACAATCTCACTCTGGTGATCTACATCTCCTGCTCTATCTCAACCAACACTTCAACATCATAACAACCAACAACATCATGATGACCTAAAATGCTTACAATGGTCTCACGATGCATGTTTGGCCTACTATACATACATAACTATAACCATGACAATGCATGCATAATAGCATATGGACACTGACATGCATAACAAATGCGTATATAACTGACATGCATTCATGACTAAAGCATCCCAACAACAACATCATAAACCTTCACATGGCGACATCACTAAAACCATGATCAACACCATGCAAATGCAACAAGCACATGGACTACAACCATAAGGAACCCATATGCAACTGATATGAATGCATGAACAACACACCGCCCATCTAGCCCAAAGGGTGAACCATGCTTTGATACCACTTTGTAACACCCTCCTCCCACATCTACCAAAGTAATTGGCCAACCTGGGTAAATATGTGACAAGAGGCCACTATAATGGGATTTAACCTCCTAGGTGACCTTAAGGAAGTGGAATCGATGGAAACAAACCACAAATACCTTCCACATTAGCAACAAAACTCCCAGGAGCCATCCCAACCACCCAGATAACTAGCCCCTCAGACCAAATGAAGTTTTATACCATTGAACCCCCAAACACTCCCTTGATATGGGCATGCGTGCATCCAAGAGGCTCTAGATGCTCCCACAACATGGGTATGCATGTGTCTAGGGAATTTTCTCCTCATACTTGTGCTTGTGCCTCTGGGATTGTGCCACTTTTTCAAGCCCAGAGCCCAAGTCACTACGTGGAACTCAATGACACTTTTGGAAATGAATTTGCACAACATAACAATGATGCATTAGCAAAAGAAAGGACAAGTTCTAGACTGGACCCCTACTAGCCATGATAGAAATTTCATCAAACATGTCATGAATATGTAATCTACAGGTTTAAACAATAGATCTAAGTATAGGGATCTCATAATTATCTAAGAATCACTAAGAAGCATTGTTCCCTTATAACATTAGCTGCATTATAGTCTAGTAGGTCATAGATACATTATCCATTCATTTGCAAATCAAACATGAGGAGAGACATACATTATGATTGTCATAATACATATTCATAACCAACATAATAACAATAGAAATATCTAGGATACATCAGCCATAAAATACACATATAAACCAATACATTTACACATAAGATACCAAGGAAATAACTTCTTATTAATGAATGTAAAAACCAACTCGGGATGTGACTACCAAGTTCCACCCAACCACAGAATGGTTGAGTCAATTCTCTCTTTAGTGATTCATCCCTGTGCCATATTCCAAGCATGATTGTGGGACTCAAACTAAAATAACAAACCAGGGAATTCTGAGGCTAAACCACCTCACCTTCATCAATAGAAACCAAGATTTACCACAATCCACACCAAATCACTAGGCCAAAACAATAAACATGTAAAAACTAGATTTACCATGATCTCCACCAGATCACTAGGCCAAAACAAGCATGGATGCCACTAAATTTCTCCACCTACATTGTGAGTATTTTTCCTGTCTCCTAGTCTCTTAGAATTTACCACAATCCACAGTCTGATCCAGGGATCACTAGGCCCTAAATCAAGATTCCACCCTCTAAGATTTATGGTATTCACTGGCAAGGATTATTAGACCTAATCAAGGGAAACCCCCTCTAGGATTTACCGTATATCCTACCATTCACCGATCGACGATTCCTAGGCCCATTGAGGCAACAAAAAATTCAGCTTACCGCAATGCACAATCCAGTTCATGGGTTACTAGGCCATGTGTTTTATTATATAGAGATCCACCTCACTCAACTTCGATTCCATCCGGCAATCTTGCTCAAGAAAAACATGAGAACCCCATCACACCATGGCTATCTAGAAATGGAGGGGCTAGGCTGAAAACATTGTCACACCTATAAAAACCTATGCCATAACAACAAAGAACTACATGCAATACCATGCATGCCAAATCTAGCAAGGGAAAAACACATGCAAATCGATACCTACAAAGAATACTCTTGTAGCTACTTGATCATGCTCTTCCTTGATTTCTCCTTCCTTCCTCTTTCCTTCTTTTGCTTTCTTGATCCAAAGCCAAAGTGCTCCACAAATTTTTTTGGCCAAGAGTGAGAGAGAGGGAGAGAGAACAATGAGAAAGCTCCAAAACTAAACTGACAAAAATATATGAACTGATCCTCAAAAGCCTTTTATCAATGAGACCTCTATTTTCTTCATTTTCCATTATTTTCCTTCATTTTTCTCCTCACATGAAAACTGTGACATTTCACCTTCCTCTTCTCCTAATTTCCATTATTATCATAAATAAATGTTGCAAAATTCCATTTTTCCTTTCCAAAGCCTTTTCCAATTTCCTTTAGCCATAATAACCGAAATCAACACTCACTAAGATTTTTTTCTCAACATTCAACTTAGAATACGTGTCCCATGACCGTGGTGTTATATATTTTTACATGAATTTTTAACCAAGGATGTTATATAAATGAGAAGCTATTGATAATTCAAAGGTTATTAAGTGCTCCCTCGAAAAGAGTCTTGAAGTGAGTGTCCCGCTGAGAAATATAGAAAGTTTATCAGGATAATTATTTTCATAAGATTTATAAAATAATGTCTCTAAAATATGGAATCTCGATATAGAATTACCCATAGTCAAATATTATAAATGTAAAAGGATATCAGGTGTATAATTGCAGAGGAACAACTTTTGATAACATTCTTTCTAGAGAGGTTCCGATGAGAGAAGTTACGATATGATTATCACCGAATCTTGAGGAAATTTTAGAGGTGTGTTTTTTCGGAAGTTCAATAAAAATGTAGTTTTGAAATGAACAATTCTGAAATGAGAGTCTTTTAATCAAAATGTTTTTATGGGTTGTATTTTCAGGAAAGTCACTCAATTATGCTTTATGATATTAAGAGCTTTGAAATGGAAATTCTTTAAACCTTAAGAAAGGCATTGGGAGGTTGGATTTCAGGGATGAGATTTTTTGTAACATTTATTAATAAAACTTATGAAATGAAGCAGAGTCAATAATGAAGGAATTTCCATACAAGGGAAATTCGGGGAGTGGGCCCTTCAGAACTCCATTACTTTGTAACGTTTATGAAATATGACTCTGATAATACTTGTTTTGAAAAGGGAAAAGACCTTCAATTTTATAAAAGTTTTGTTCTTTTACCAACGCTCATATCAAATTTTCCTATTGTCTTTTATTAAATAAAATAAAGTATGCTATTTGAAAAACTAAGTATAATATAAAAAAAAGGGTCCCCGTTATTTATTAGGAACTAACTAAAAATAATGGGGGGTTGTTGTTTTGCTACAACAATTGGCAATACACTGGGTGAAACAAATATCTCTGTTAAATAGATGAAATTTCAAGAAATAAATGGATAAAGTTTGAAAAGACTAGAATGCCGAAAATCACATTTTTGATAAAAAAAAAATCTCTAAATAAAATAAAAGTCATTACTTGTAAACTTCATAACTTGTTATTTATGAAAGACTTTATTTATCTCTAACGACCACTTTATAATATAAATTGTAACTATTAAATAAATAACTATTGAAATTTTGGCATTAAAACAGACTCTTTTTGTCACTAGTAGTGTCACTACTGCCAACAGACACCCATAGCCTTGACAAGGTTACCATTTATCCAAGAAATACCAGTATCCCATCCACTAGAATAGATTTTACAGACGGTTAATTTAGACTTTTAAAAAAAATGTTTTTATTGAAAGTCATTGCCTTGATTTGGTTTCTAGATGTCGACAATGCCATTCACAATCTCTAATGATATTGAACAAGGTGACTTGCGATGAGACCTCTTGTCTTACAAATTTTAACTCTAAGCCATTATCCTGGCTTGTTGATCAGATGTGATAATGGTAAGTTGGCTCTTAAAGAAACCCCTTATCTTTC
The DNA here is from genome assembly GCA_000404065.3 of Pinus taeda. NCBI lineage: Eukaryota > Viridiplantae > Streptophyta > Pinopsida > Pinales > Pinaceae > Pinus > Pinus taeda. The sequence goes on from APFE031071635.1 coordinate 97,999, forward strand.
AAGTCAAATATTTTTGAATTACACTCTAAAAATATTTTATTATTGGATGGCGAGGTAAGTCTTCTCCTTAAGACTTGTGGATGGCAATTAGAGTCATAAGGTGCTAAACGTTTTTCATAGTCTTCATTTATTTTAATAACTGTTTTAGAATATGGCGAATCATATGAAAAATTGTATTTTAGTGATTTAGGCTATAAAAAGTTCACAAAATAATGGAAATAAAATCACAGGTTACAGTATTTATGAAATTCTGATCATCAGCATAATAATCATTTTCTTAAGGATTTTCCTTTTTACTTATGAATTCCATGAGAGTGATTAGAGAATATATAACAACCCAAGTGCACATCTAATAAAGTAACAAACAACAAAACAATCCTAAAGACACACTGATAATTACATATGATTATTTACATATTTACAACAAAGCATGAGTTTTCAAGAATTTTTCTTTTCAGAATTATCCCATTTATGGGAAGGGATTCTTCCCTACCCTGTAGATATTGAAGAATAAAGTAGATGGGCCAAGTTTTTTGACTATCTGAAATGGTCCTTGCCAAAGTTTCTGAAACTTTGTATGTTTACCTTTCTCCTCATGGGATTTATCCCATTTAAGAACCAAATCTCCAACTTCAAAAACAAAATTCCCAAATGAACTTGCATCAAACCATGACTTAATATTGGTTTTGTGTTTGGCATGAATTTGTTTTTCCTTATCCCTCCCTTCTTTTAATTTAAATACTTGAGACAATCTTAATTGGAGAGAAGAGTGAGGTTGTTCTTCAATCAATTTCACTAGGGCTAATGAAGGTAGAGCTTCATTAGGAGGCAACACAACTTCTTTTCAATAAACTAGTTAATAAGATGGAGTCACCAAGGAAGCTTTGTGAGAAATTATGTCTTACCATAGAGAAAAAAAATTAAAGCTTTATGCCAATTATTTTGATTTTCATCTATGGTTCACTTTATAATTCTCAATAGGTTTTTGTTGGTGGATTATGCTAATTCACTCCCTTGGGGATAATAGTTCGCAAAATATTTAACTTTGAAACCCCTTTTTAGTGAAAATTCAATAATTACATTACTAGAATAATATGAAACATCGTCAAACATTAGAGCATTGGGAAGGCCAAACTTGGTAATAATGTGTTGATCAATGAAATCAATAACAATTTCAGAATTGACCACCTTAAGGGTATTGCCTCCACCGACTTAGTGAAATAAAAATTAGCATTGAGAATATATTTGTGTTGTTTAGAAGAATGTGGAACAATATTACCTATGATATCCAATCTCCATTTTTCAAAGGGTTTTTTAATATTGACTGTTTGTAAGGGCAAGGCTATTTTCTTCTCTCTTCCTGAAGCAATTTGGCAGATTTTGCATTTTCTCACATAAGCATGTGTATCGTTGAACAAAGCAGGCCAATAGTATCCAACGTGAATAATTTTGTGGGTAGTAGTACCCCCACTATAATTCTCACCTGCTGGTCCATCATGTAGTTCCTGCAACACTTTTTCAGCTCCAGTCTTCTCTAAACACCTAAGCAAGATAAAATCATAATTTTTCCTGAATAAAAAATCTTTAACAAGTTGATATTGGTTGGATTTCAATCTCAATTCTCTTTTCCTTTTGAAATCCAATTCAACTGGTGCATAACCATTTTTTAAATAGAAAATCAAATCAACGTATTGAGACTTAGTATCAATAAGACAAATCTTTGAAACTTGAATGCTTTTACTTGAATCATCTTCTGATGTATTTTCAAATGCATTGATCACCAACCTGCAAAAACCTTGACCTCTAACAATCTTAGTTGGTTTGATTTCAAGGTCATATTCCTGTAAAGGTGTAACCCAGATAGCTCTCTTTTCTCCTAATTGCTTTTGTATAAGTAATTACCTAACTGCTCGGAAAGGTACAATTACTTTTGTGCATGATTTTAAGAGAAAGTGTTTGAAATGTTTTATTGATTTAAAGATTATAAAAGCCTATTTTTCCACTTCTAAATAATTTAATTATGCTCCTTGTAAGGTATAACTATAGAAAATAATAGGAGATTCAACTTGTTCTTGGTTCTCTTGAGTTAAAACAACTGTATAAGAATGATCAGAGGAAAAAGTGTATAGGAAAAATTCCCTAGAATAAATAGGAGATGACAATGAAGGAGCATCTATAATGGCTTGTTTAATTGATTCAAAATATGTTCTCTTAGTTTGTCCCCACTTGTAAATTTCTTTCTTTTTTATCACGTTCTGAACAAGCATGACAATCTGTGAAAAATTAGGAACAAAACGTTTAACAAAATTGGTTTTCCCAAGGAAATATTGCATCGATTTCTTGTTATGAGGCATGGGAATTTCTGAGATGGCTTTGACTCTTTCCGGGTCTATGGTGATTCCATATTTTGAGACAATGAACCATAAAAATTTTCGTTCATTAAGACAAAAGAATGATTTCGTAGGATTTAAAGATATTCCAAATTTCCTGCACCTTTCAAAGATATGCTTTAAATAATTAAGATGATTACTCCTTTTCCTTGAATATTGTAATTTCATCTAAATAAACAATAAATGCTTTATTAATCAGAAATTTGAAAGCAATATCCATAACTCTTTGGAATGTAGCTCCAACATTAATTAAATCAAAAGGGATTTTTTTTATAAGCGTAGGTTCCCCATTTGGTTCTGAATGTCGTCTTTAATCTATTTGCAAGGTGTACAAGGATCTGGTTATAACCTGAAAAACCATCTAAAAATGACATAAGATCAAAGCCTGCAATAGACTATAAGATTTGTTCCATCAGAGGGAGAGGAAAGTTGTCCTTTTTATATGCTTTATTCAAATTCCTAAAATCAATACAAATTTGAATATCGCCATTCTACTTTCTAACAGAGATGAGGTTTAACACCCACTTAGAATGTCTGACTAGAAAAATGATTTTGACTTCAAGCAATTTATTCAGCTCAGTTTTAATTTAAGTTTCAAGACTAGGGTGGATTTTTCTAATTTTGATTTTAATTGGATTTACATCAGGAAACATGGGTAAGGTATGATGGATGATAGAGGTATCATATGTCTTCAAGTCATCATGACTCCAATAAAAAATGTCCTCGTATCTCCTTAAAAAATTAATGAAGGTGAGCCTTTCGTCAAGAGAGAGTCCAAGTCCTAAATTAATATTTTGAAGTTTTTCCTTGGACCCTAAATTAACAAGTTCAAACCTTAAAGTACTACTCTAGATTTTATAGTTGGTAGGTTTCTTGAATCTATCCTTCATGTCATACAAATCCTCTAACTTTACCACATGTTTTGGTAATGAATTTTCATCAGAGGACTTATTAAGTTGCTTGTCATGTTCATCTTCATCAATGACCTGATCTGTATAAGAACATTTAGAAGTAAGAAAACTTAGAATATCATTATCATCATTAAACACTCACTAATTTGTGATCTTATCAGGAATAGAAGGGTGAAAAATAAATTCGATTGAAAATCTATCTGGACTGAAGTCATCAGAATGTAACACCCTCCTCCCACATCCTCCGAAGTAACCAACCAACTGGGGTAAACATGTGACAAGAACTTACCATGATATGATTCAACCTCCTAAGTGACCTTAAGGAAGTGGAATCAACAAAAACACACCATACTAGACCTTTTGCACCTGCTAAAAATAAATTCTATTGAAAATCTATCTGGACTGAAGTCATCAGAATGTAACACCCTCCTCCCACATCCTCCCAAGTAACCAACCAACTAGGGTAAACATGTGACAAGAGGTTACCATGATATGATTCAACCTCCTAAGTGACCTTAAGGAAGTGGAATCAACAGAAACACACCATACTAGACCTTTTGCACCTGCTACAAGACCCCCATAATGCATCCCAATCATTCCCTTGACCAACCTGTAGGTCCCACCGATATTTTAGACCTCTAAACCACTAGACACTCCCTTGATATGGACAAGGGTACGTCTGAGGACCTTTAGACGTATGCACACGATGGGTATGCCAACATCCAGGGACTTTTCTGCTCAGACTTGTGCCTGTGACTCTGATATTTGTGCCACTTTTCAAGCCCATAATCCACGACACTGCCCAGAAACCCCTCTAGCTTTTAGAATCCATAAATTACATTATGACAAGACTTACAAATCAAAAACTAACTCCAGGACTAGGCCTGACCATCCCCAAACAAGATTGATATTCTTTCAAACACTTGGCATAAATGTAATCTATAGGAAATGAATACAAGACAAAGCATAAATTACTAATAACTCATATGGAACTTAAAAAGAAGGGTCAACACCCTCTTCCCTTAACTGTTTTGACATCAATTAGGTCTTGCATCCATTATCCTTTTAGTTATAAGTAAACACATGAAATAACCATGACAATATCCAGTCATATAACTAGGCTTATAACCAACTTTAAACCATGAACATAACAATGAGAGAACAACCATTAAATCCACATATTAACAAGTACAAGAGCAACAAAACTTAGTTTTTATTAAACATAGGCAAAGCCGACCAAGTTCGAGACTTCCATGTACCACCCAACCATAGACATGGTTGAACCAAATCTTTATATCAGCCAGTCACCCTCGTGCCATATTCCAAGCGTGAATGTGGGATCTCATGGATAAACCAATCCAAAAACAACCAAGGGAATACAGAGGTTAAACCACCTCCACCCTCACCAAATCGTGATCTCACCAAAACCGACATCGAGATCACAAAACCAAAGCAAGCTAGGAATGCCTACAAACTCCATCACTATCCTTGAGGAATTTTCCGTCTCCTTGTCTCTCAGGATTTACTGCAATCCACACCAGATCACTAGGCCCTAAACCGAGACACCAATCTCTCAGGATTTACCACAATCCACACCATATTACTAGGCCCTAAACTGAGACTCCACCCTCAGGTTTTATCATGTATCTCACCAAAACCGGTCAAGGGATTCATAAGCCTTTGGGTTTTTCCAGAGGCCACCTCTGCCTCAAATTATGAAACCATATAGAAATTCCAAAGCTCAAAAAACCAAGAAAATAATCCCATAATACCATGGCTATCTGGAAAAAGGTAAGGCTAGGCTAAAAACCATTGTGATAACCCGAAAAAACCATGCCACTGACAACAAGAGAATTATATACCAACATGCAAAGCCATGCATCTCAAAACCAACTAGGGAATCACACATGCAATATGCTACCTGTAAGTATTCCTGTTGAAGCTACTTGATTGTGGTCTTCCTTGCTTGGTATTTTCTTTCCTTTGCTTTCCTTGTCCTTCCTTTCTTTTCTTTTCCCTTCCTTGCTCCAAAGTCGAGTAAAAGCTTAACAGTGACAAAAGTTTGGCAACTGATCCTCATAAGCCTTTTTATCAATGATGCCTTTATTTTATTCATTTTCCATTATTATCTTTTAATTTTCTCCTCACATGCAACCTGTGACCTTTCACCTTCCTTTTCTCCTATTTTTCTTTATATTCATAAATAAATTTGCCAAAAACACCTTTTTACCTTTATGTTGTGTTGTTCAACAAACCCCCATTTTTATATATAAATTTCCTATGAAATTATTACATAAACAATAGGGGACCATTTTTAAATTTTTATAACACAAAAAATAAAAACATTTTTCTATTTTGAATAAAACAATTTTAATTTATTTCATAAAAAAGAAACCAAATTTTAATAGCCCCCGAGACCAAGATTATACTTAGGCTTTAAAAAGCCTTAAGTATTAAACACGTATGGGTTATTAAAATAAAAATAATAATAATGAAAAATTAGAGTTTTAGTTGGAGTTTTCCAAAGTCCAACTATCGGAACTAAAACCCCAACTAATCCTCCCCACATAAAAAATAACACAACACTATAGGAAAAACCTCGATGGCCTTGCTAATTGCGATTATGATATATGGCCTGTACTCGACGGGAATATCAATGATAGTACATAAATATATTGGATCTGAAGGATTGTGACATCCACGGGCTTAAGTCCATGCCCCTCAGCATTGCTGATATGGGCTGGACCCAACGGAACTATTAACTACATTTCATAAAATATCACATCCATCATCTTCGGGTTTGAGTCCTGATCCCTCCACTAACTCCATTGCGATTACGATTTTAAGAAATGTCCTGACGATGGTGTTAACACAATTCTATAATCCATCGTGCCCACAGATCGCAATATCTGCGACCTAAGTCCCGAAGGCCTTGACTCCAATGTGATTGCGATTAGCTGGACTCAATGGATAATGAATTCTATTTTAAAAAATTTCACATCGATCGCATCGCGATATCCATAGGCTTGATCCTCTACCCCTCTTCCTTTGTGATTGCGATTTGCAATTTGGCCCAAACCCGATGGGATGCTTAACTCTGACTCATAAAAATATCACGTCCACGGCCAGGCTTTTGTCAAATGTGATCCTAATATACGAGACTCATTCCTCTGCCACATCACTCATGACATCATCCTCCACGTCATCCTCCACATCACAGAACGTTGTCACCATCACGTCACAAAATGATGTCATTATCACGTCACTACAAGGCGTCACTACCACGTCACTTATTTGCCACATCATCCCTGAACATCACAATCATAAATCATTAAGTGCGTGTTCATTATCCACCGCTTCATAATTGTGATGTGATTGACCCATCCCTTCTCCTTCACGAATGCGATATCACAATCGCAAAAGCCACGAGATTTAGGCTATTCCTCCACTCCGATAACTGTGATTGTGATATGACTCTGTTCTACCCTAATTGAATTTGATTGCGATAAATCTCAGTTCTGCCATGATTGAATGTGATTGCGATTCATTAGATCTATGTGATTCCAATGAATAATTCACCATATTATTTGTGATTGCTATTAAGGATTATGTGATCTTGATTAATGGTAACAATGATACAATCCCAATTTTGATTGTGATTATCCTAGATTTTATGCGATTGCGATTTATTTTAAAACAACCTTGTCCGGAATGCAATTTCGAATAAAAAGCCCAGATGCCTTTCTTTAATCATATCGTTTATCTAAACCATGACTTTAATGAATTTATTTGTAATATATCTCACATTCAATAATCTATTATTTAGTCATCGGTTCTCATTTTTAGGTGCATAAGGAAAGAGACATTTGCATAGAAGAAATCATTTGGTTCCACAAGATCAGTCATTGTTAAAGATATTTCGGAAAAGAACAACTGCACAGTTCCACAAAATCAGTCATCGGTATGATATTTCAGATTACATAGCTGCACAGATAAGACAGAGTAGGATTACCAAAAGATTATTATCACAACCATTTCCATTTCTGCATTATCTTCACAAATAATAAGGAATTTGTTTAACTCCCCAACAATGTGCATAATTATTTATTTTTTGCATCCTCCATGTGCTATTTAAACCTGTTCATCATAATGAATAAGGGGTCCATAATTTGAGAAGGAAATCCTTTGAGGCTTACACTTTTGTATCTCTAAGTCTTTCCTAATAAAATGATAGGGATCTAGGTTCTTATTTCTTTTCTTTAAAGAGGCTTCAACTAGTCACATTTCTGTACTATTGGAGAGCTTTGGGATGAAGGAAAAGGAACGAGATTGCATATTTTACTAAAGGAGTGCAATTAGTATGGTACTTTTATCAATTCTTTTTATGTTCCTTTTGTATAATTATCAGCCATTGTTTCTTTCAATTTGTTTGTTATATGTATACTTTAAGTAGAGTTTAACATATTTTCACTTTTGAATATGCTATTGTTGTAAATTATTAATATATGTATCAATCAAATTGTTTATTTATTTTTTATTGCAATATGAGCTTCAAATAATTCTTTTATTTATCTATTTAATTGAAAGAATTAATCTTTAATCTTTTCATTTATTTTTGTATATGATTAATCTTCATTATCATCTACAAAAGATAATCATTTTAGATCACACTCAAAATAAACAAGTTAAACCTGGGAAATGAATAGATTTCATATGCATATACCTTAAGAATTGGATATACTTCAATCAAACACTTATGTAACTACTGACTAAGTGCCTTATTTTTAGTATTTAGATCAATAAGGAATCAGATCTCGAGAGCTATCTCCTTGATCTAATTTCTTCATTTTTATTTCAATTCATTAATGTTTCGTTTTATTAAATCAGCTCTTGATTGGAAGAAGGATTCCTCTTTCCTTCAATCAATATAGGATAGATTAATTTCTTATTAGTTAAATCATACAAATTTTATCTTAAAGTCCTCTTTTCGAGGTAAAGCTTTAGATTGGTTTGGTTGTTCCACAAAAACAACTTAAGGGTCATTCTTCTTGCCTGATCAGCTAGAAAAATCAATCTGATGTCCCTAGTTATTAGCTATTAAAGGCATATTTAAAGCTGATAGTATTTAGGAAAAGGTAACTGGACCTAATTTAACCATTCAGAGCCACTACCCCTAATAGAACACGACTTGCTTTAAGGTTTGGATTGGGTGGTTTTCCCCCATGTTGGTGCAACGAATTTCGAGGCATCAACATTTTGGCACTAAAAGCAGGGCATTGAATTAGTTATTTCTTTAAATTTTGATATATCATTTTTTAACTAATCATGGCTCCCATAAGAATTCCTACACTTGGTCATGCGTTCATTTCACCCAAGCCTACACGAGGCATGCCTAAGAAGCAGATTGAGTCCTTATCAAAGTTGAAGTACGACGGTGATAGTAATATTTCTGCATTAAAAAATATTTCTGATTTTGTTAATAGATGTAATACTTTTAATATAATCATTGATAATGAGATTTACATGCTTTTCATTCTTACGTTCAGAGGACGAATCCGCAAATGGTTCCTGGTGCTTCCTCCAAAGTCAATTCATTCATGGAAGCATTTCTGCCTAGTATTTCTAAAAGCACATCATAATTACAGTTACGATAGTTTCTGTTTAGAATTAGACCATCTTTACATGTAAATGAATCTTTAGATGATTTTTATAATAGATTTTGGTCGCTTTGTTATAGATTTCACTTAGATAATTTTCCTTTAACTGAAGATTTAATTGAGTATTTTAGTGCTCTTGTTTCTTCTAATTTTGAAAATAATAAATCTATTAATGAAGAACAAGACACATATAACTCATTAACTAATCTTGAACCATTAAATGATTTTATGGAACCCGAACCTATAATTGAGTCACAACCTTTATCCTTAGAAAATTGTAATTTTCATTTTCTCAGTTCTGAAACAAGTATTTCCATTATAAATACAAAATCTGAAAATGTTATTGCAACAATTTTTAATGATACATGTGATCAATTAATAGTTCCAATAAAATTAAATCTACAACAAAACTTAGTTAATAAAAATATTGATTTATCTTTTTTAAGGGAAAACTCAAAAAATTTAGAACTTGTAATTACATTTGAAAGAACTTTTTTAAACCAGGAATATAATATGGAAAATTGTATCGATGAATCATTTCAGTTGTCATTATATTATGGCATGCATTATTTTCTTTATCTTGATGTGTTTTCAGATCAGAATATAGTCAATGGTGATCATCTTAATATTTCAAATGATAACTTTCCTAATCCTTGTTCTTAAAATTATGCATCTATTGCTCATTTGGATGATAATTCTTTAATTGCAAAACCCTCTTCTTTTGTATTTTTTGATTCTGTTAGTTCAGATCAACTATTTAATTTTCATAAGAAGAAGGTAATTTATGATGATTATCATGAAAATGAGGATAAAAAATCACATCTTGTGCAAAGTGCACCAATTTTGAAAACTAATCTATCTTGTGAAGATTCACACACTTTAATTTTGTTTCCTTTTTCTGAACGCAAACTTAATTTTGAGAATTTTCATGAGTTAATTTTGCAAGTTTTTGACGTAGTTCATTCTGATTCTCTTTTAGAAACTTGCATTTATAATTTTTCCAGGGAATGTCCTTTTCGTGGAAATTTATCGACTAAGATCCATGATGAGTTCAAGAATTTCCTTGTAAAATTATTTTGTAATTTTAGTTTTTATAGCAATTTATTTGTTTTTCCATCCTTCCATTTTGTTTTCTTTTCCTTTTGCAAGCATGTTCAATCTTGCAATATTAAAAATCATCAATATTTATTAAATTAAAATGATGAAATGGTTACTCATAATCCTGAATATCAAAAATATTTTCGTTTCCAATTTAGTTCAATATTCAGAAATTCATTCCAATCATTTCATCATTGTAGATTTAGTTAGTAACTAGGAGTATATTAATTTAGATTAGATTCTTTCTGTTTTCATTGCAGATTTCAATAAGCAAGTAATGAATCGAATATTTACAACATACAATTTTCATTTTATGATAAAGTGGCACAAAACATATCATAGACTTTTAAATCGAAAGATTGTCTTTATTTTGCAAAACTCCATCACACTGACAATAACGCTTTAAGAAGACGCGTGGAGAATTGTTATGTTTTGGAAACCTTTGATTCACAAGTACTTTTGAAAAGGTCATAGTCATCACTATTGTCATCCTATGTGAAATTGAGGTGAATGTAATCCTAAAATTCATTACTTAGCATTTTATATTTAATAAATAGATGATATTGAACAAAGGGAATTTGAGGAATACATGGAAGAACTTGAAAATATATGAGGTAAATTATAGTCAAAATTCTTTCAGGTATGCATCTCACAAGTTCATTTCATCTATTGTTAGTTTGTATTTTTATCATTATTTCTTATTTTTTCCATTTCTTTTGCAGGTCTTGGAGACTTAAAATAAATAAGAAGTTAACTTTTACAAATTTGTCATATGTTCAGGGAAATATTTTTTGTTTTATCAAAATTTGAGAATTTTCTAATGTTGTTTTCATTAATTAAAATCCTGATAATCCTTTAATATGTTATCGAAAGATTCATATTGGATAATTATATTTTGTTACTTTCCTCATAAAAAAGTTCCTATAACATTTTTTTCCGATCGAAACTATCGATAGTTAATTAAATTATTAAAGGGATTTTTATCTTAAAAGCAAAGTTTAGTTGAATGTTTTCTTTTGAATCTTGCAACAAATGATCTTATTCGTGATTTTATCTATGCTTCTTTCAAATCTTACAATTTGTTTCGTAAATATGGAAATGGAACAGGTAAATTTAATAGATCATGATTAATTTATTTTGAATTCTCTTTTATTTAAATCTTTAATATACCACTCCATACTCATATATTCAAACCTTCATCATCTATTTAATTGATACAATTTTATTTTGGATCAATTTATATATTACGAAACTAATATAAATTCAGAATTGTAAGAGAATATTTATCATTGCAATTGATAAAGAAGCATATCCTAATTTTCATTTTTGATCAATTCGGTTTAATCTGATTCCCTTGAACATGACATTATTTTCTTAAGTTTTCTACTCTCTTTAGATTAGATTTAATAAATAATGATTTTGGGTTAGTTACCTTGCACTGAAGAAACTCATACTTTCTTGTAAGATTAAATGAAATTCTTCAATGGTAAGTCTCATATACTCACTTTCATTCATTTATTTACTTTTTAGATTCAGTTTTGTTTTTAGTTTTTTCTAATATGTAACTCTCTTTTTCAGCTCTTCACTAGCATTTTCACACCTCCACTAGATCAAACTTTGAGCTCATTTTCTTGATTTGCTTTAAGTTTTTAAAGGCAGCAGTAACGATTCTCATCGAATCAGCCGAAATGAGGGATCTCTAAACCTTTAATCTTTTCCTTTAAAAGAATTGCTTTGATTAGAAAATGGTTAAGATGCTTCCTCATTTGAACTGAATTTTATTATTACTAAATGCTTATAACTTTACAAGTTAAAATTGATCTAAATTTCAACATAAGAAAGAATGTTTACTTGATTATCTTCCTTTTCTTTTCTTAAGAAATTATATAACCAATCTTGTGGAGTTTTCCTTTTAGATTTGGTTTTGGTGATTTTACCATCATACTTGTGAATGGTCGTATCTTGAGAATTTTTTTTTATCATATCACATTTACATTTTTCTTCTAGATAATAATGTTAATAGCATACCTTTGGCTTCTGAAAAACATCTCTTGAAACCATTTTATGATTTTTTCAATTTGAAAGTAGGAATTTTTAACAAAGTGGTTATGAAAATTGAAAAATTAGATAAAAATTGTATAGCTCTCTAATTTTTTCCATTAAGATGTGAAATCTTTTAAACCTCAAAAAATTATAAAGTCCTTTTTACTCTATTATCGGTTGAGAAAGGTTATCTTTAAAAAAGTAAAAATTGTCTTATGGCTAAGCATATTCAAGTCTAAATTGTCATCCAAAACCCTTAAGGAGTCAATGATTCTCCCCATCCGTCAAAACGTAATTTCTAGAGTGTAATTCAAAAATATAATAAATCTAAAAAATAAGAGGTCTCATCACAAGTCTGCTTACCATGATCATAGGGAAATAATAAAATTGACATTACCAATATTGAACACCAAATCAGGGTAATGGTTTATGATTGTTTCAATTATAAGACAAGGGGTCTCATCACGAGCCATCTTGTTTAGTTTGATTACTACCAGTGAATGGCATTGTCACTATCTGGTCACCAAACCAGGACAATGACTTTTAGGTACTAGTTAAAAAAGAAAAAAGCAAATAAAAGTAAAAATTAATTTATCTCTAACTACTACGTTATTAAATGGATAGGATAGTGAATTATTGGTGGTTAAATGGTATCCCCATCGAAGCTATGAACGTGCTCTATCTGTGACAAATGAGTACATCAAAAGGCTAAGTTGTAAAAGGCCCCTTACTTTATCTTTATAACCAATTAATGACTAATATGGATAAATAGGTATTTTCATCTATGAAAAGGTTTTTAAGATATTGCAATTTAAATGAGTTTTTTATGATCAAAGTAATTTTATTTATCTAGATATTTCAATAAGTAGTTTCACCTTCCTAAATTATTTTTACTGAATTTTTTAAATTTCATTATCATTTATCATAGATAACTAGTTCTTCCAGTGAATCGCCAATTGTTGTGCTGTTCAAAAACCCCCCTTTTTTATATATAAATTTCCTATGAAATTAATATATAAACAATAGGGGACCATTTTTAAATTTTTATAACACAAAAAATAAAAACATTTTTCTATGTTTGGAATAAAACAATTTTAATTTATTTCATATAAAAAAAAAAAAAAAAAAAAAAAAAAAAAAAAACAAATTTAATAGCCCTCGAGACCAAGATTATATCTTAGGATTAAACAGCCTTAAGTATTAACACGTTATGGTTTTTTAAAATAAAAATAATAATAATGAAAAATCAAAGTTTTAGTTGGAGTTTTCCAAAGTCCAACTATTGGAACTAAAACCCCAACCTATCCTCCCGACATCGAAAATAACACAACACTATAGGCAAAACCCCAATGGCCTTGCCAATTGCGATTGTGATATATGGCCTAGACCGACGAGAGTATTAGAAATAATACACAAATATGTTGCGTCTAAAGGATCATGACATCCACGGGCTTAAGTCCATGCCCCTCAGCATTGTCGATATATGGGTCGGACCCAACGAAACTATTAACTACATTTCATAAAATATCGCATCCATCATTTGCAGGCTTGAGTCCATACCCCTCCGCTAACTCCATTGGGATTGAAATTTTAAGAACGAACCTGACGATAGTGTTAACACAATTATATAAGCCATCACGTTCGCAAATCGCAATATTCACGACCTAAGTCCCAAAGTCCTTGACTCCATTGCGATTACGATTAGTAGGACTCAATGGGATAATGAATTCTATTTTAAAATTCATCGCATCCATTGCATTTTGATATCCACGAGCTTGATCCTCTACCCCTTTTCCTTTGAGATTGTGATTTGCAATATGACCCAAACTCAACGAGATGCTTAACTGTGTCTCATAAAATTCTCACATCTGCAGCTAGGCATCTGTCAGACATAATTGCGATATATGGGAGTCATTCCTCTACCGTGTCACTCATGACGTCATCCTCCATGTCAGAGAATGCTGTCACCATCACATCATAGAATAACGTCATTATTGCATCATTACATGATGTCACTACCATGTCACTTATCTGCCACATCATCTCTGAACATTGCAATCACAACTCATTAAGTGCATGTTCATTATCCACCGCTTCATAATTATGATGTGATCGACCCATCCCTTCTCCTTCACGATTGCGATATCGCAATCACAAAAGCCACGATATTTAGGCTATTCCTCCACTCCGATAACTGCAATTGTGATATGGCTATGTTTCGCTCCGATTGAATCTGATTGCGATAAAGCTCAATTCTTTCATGATTAAATATGATTGTAATTCATTAGTTCTCTGTGATTCCAATGAATAAGCCACCATATTATTTGAGATTTCTATTAAGTATTATGCAATCCCAATTAATGGTAACGATTACGATCCCGTTTCAGATTGTGATTATGATTATCCCAGAGTTTATGCGATTGCGATTTATTTTAAAACAACCCTGTCCCAAATGTGATTATGAATAAAAAACTGAGATGTCTTTCTTTAATCATACTGTTTATCTAAAAAATAGCTTTAATGAATTTATTTGTAATATATCTCACGTTTAATCATTGCTTATTCAGTCATTGCTTCTCATTTTTAGGTGCATAAGGAAAGGGACAACTGTGAAGAAGAAATCGTTCAATTCCACAAAACCAGTCATTGTTAAAGATATTTCAGAAAGGAACAGTTGTGCAGCTCCACAAAATCAGCCATCGTTATGATATTTCAGATCACACAGCTAGACAGATAAGATAGAGAGAGATTTCCAAAAGATCATTATCACAATAGTTTCCATTTCGGCATTATCTTCAAAAATAATAAGGGATTTGTTTAACTCCCCAACGCTATGCGTAATTATTTTTTTTTGCATCCTCCATGTGCCATTTAAACCTGTCCATAATAATGAATAAGGGGTCCAGAATTTGAGAAGGAAAGCCTTTGACACTTGCACTTTTGTATCTCTAAGTCTTTCCTAATATAATGATAGGGATCTAGGTTCTTATTTCTTTTCCTTAAAGAGGCTTCAACTAGTCACATTTCCGTACTATTGGAGAGATTTGGGATGAAGGAAAAGGAACGAGACTGCATATTTTACTAAAGGAGCGTAATTAGTATGGTACTTTTATCAATGCTTTTTATGTCCTTTTTTTATGATTATCAGTCATTGTTTCTTTAAATTTGTTTGTTATATGTATACTTTAAGTATAGTTTAGCATCTTTTCACTTTTTAATATGCTATTGTTGTAAATTATTAATATATGTATCAATTGAATTGTTTTTATTTTTTATTGCAATATGTGCTTAAAATAATTGTTTTATTTAACTATTTAATTGAAAGAATTAATCTTTAATGTTTTCATTTCTTTTTGTAAATGATTAATCTTCATTATCATCTACAAAAGATAATCATCTTAGATCGCACTCAAAATAAACAAGTTAAACCAAGAAATGAATAGATTTTATGTGCATATACCTTAGGAATTGGATATAATTCAATCAAACCATTATGTAAATACTTACTAAGTGCCTGATTGTTAGTATTTAGATCAATAAGGAATCAGATCTCAAGAGCTATCTCCTTGATCTAATTTCTTCATTTTTATTTCAATTCCTTAATGTTTCCTTTTATTAAATCAGCTCTTGATTTGGAGAAGGATTCTTCTTTCCTTCAATCAAGATAGGATAGATTAATTACTTATTAGTTAAATCAGACAAATGTTATCTTAGAAATGCTCTTTTCAAGGTAAATCTTTAGATTGGTTTGGTTGTTCCACAAAAACAACTTAAGGGTCATTCTTCTTTCCTGATCAGCTAGAAGAATCAATCTGATGTCCCTAGCTATTAGCTATTAAAGGCAGATTTAAACCTAATAGTGATTGGGAAAAGGTAACTAGACCTAATTTAACCAGTCGGAGCCACTACCCCAAACAGAAAAGGAGTTGCTTTAAGGTCTGGACTGGGTGGTTTTCCCCCATGTTTGTGCAACGAATTTCTAGGCATCAACAATTTCAAAAGCCTTTTCCATTGCCTTTTTAAATTTCCTTACCCATAATAAACTAAAATGAACACCCACACTACGATGTCTTGCCCAAGATTAAAATTGGAATATGTGTCCCTTAACCGTGGTTTTTTTGTCTTTATTAACTTTTATTACATGAACTTTTAACTAGGGGCTATTGCATACCCCTCCCCCTTGTGGAATACTGTCCTTGGTGTTAAACCACACCAAGAACTCAAAAAAATTGTTGAAAAGAAAAACATACTTCCCATGGAGATTTAAAACTTAGCTCGTTGCAGTATTTACAATGAATTATCATCTTTTAAAACATGACAAACATACCATTTACTAGAGCTTTATAACACAACTCATTACAATATTTACAGTAACCACATATACACAAATGAACATTTTCTAAACCAACATCAATCAACAAGGGAATCTAAAGGCTCACACCTCCAACCTCAAAAGTAGTAGGATTTGCCTCCTTCCCAGGAAGTCTAAAATCCATTGCCATAGTCAAAGATACATCCAATGTACAACACTATAATCCTCTTAGTGAACAGCTATCTACTCGTTATTCCAAGGCACACCCCCAATGTGTATTTGATTCCATATGGAAACACTAACGACCAAAACAAATCCATCCCCAACCTTCCCTTCTCTGCTACACAGTCTCTTGAGAAATCTGGTCACCCCCTTCCTTGCAGTCACTCACCTTCCAAGTTCCCTAACATCCCCTATACCGGGCGATCCATCCCTTGGAAAGGATTCCTCACATCGGAAGGTCAACAACCAAGGCATATACCTATCTCAAAACCATCATACTGATCATAGCATGCTCATGGAAATTAATGGACACTATTGTGTATCAGTGTCCCACAATGGCCCTACTCCTGAAGTGCTTTACCAACATAATGCTGCATGTTCTAATTCCTTTTGTTGTTGTTTCTAATTCTTACAGTCGATTTCAACCACCCAATTGATCATTTCCGTGCTTCTTGTACCAAATACATAAGTTCCATTAGATTTAAAATAAATTCACATCATACCTCTTTGGTAGCTCGTCAATTAGGTACATTTGCAATCCTATTTACTTCCTATCACAACAATTCAAACTGACATCTTTAACCAAATTGTGATGTATAAACATATCACATCAGGTTAGCTCAAAACACAACCATCATAGATCAAAATAATAAATCACATGTAATCATCATAAACCAGAATCATAGATCACATGTAATCATTATAGACAATAATCATAATCACATGCATAATAAAACCCAAAAAACACCCAATAACTTATCCTCAACCATGTGAACATACACATAGTGTTCATCACACACATACAACCACACATGACATACAACAACATGTGATACATGCACCTACACTTGACATACCACACATACACCTACACTCAATGTACAACACAACAAAATACATACTCCTACATTTGGTGTACACCACAACACAATACATACACCTACACCCAGTGTACACACAACACAAATACATACACATAGTACAACACCATGAATACATATGTCATGATACCATGACTACAGAATGCACATACATAGTAGCTTATGCTCACAACACAACATGTACGACATGCACAAATAACACATGTACACCATTACCATATGTACAACATGTACACAGTACCACATGTACACAACACCACCTGCATGACGTGTGCACAACATCACATATACACAACACCACATGCATAACGTGTACAAAATGCCACATGTACACTGCGCCACCTGTACAACGTGTATACAATACCACATGTACACAATACCACATGCACGATGTGTACATGATACCACATGTATATAGTTCCACATGCACGACATGTACACATCACCGCCTACACATAGCACCACTTGTACAACATGTACACAACACCACATGCATGATGCAACACCACTTGTACAATCATTCACATAACACGATATGTACCTTGCACCACATGTACAACATGCACAAAACACCACATGTACATAGCATTGCATATCCAACATGTACATAACACCATATGTACACAACACTGCATATCCAACATGTGCGCATCATCATATGCACACCACGCCGTATATCCATCATGCACACAGTACAATATGTACACATCACCGCATATCCAACGTGTGCATAGTACCATCTGTACCCAGCACTGCATATGCAATATTCACACAACACTATTTTTACCACTCTGTTCATAACATTGCATAAATAACATGTACACACACTATATATACACAACATTGCATGCACACAGCATCCCAGATGAAACATGTACAACATATACAACATATTCACAATAGTAGCTGACTATACATCCAAAACCACACTGTCTCTACCAAGCAACCTTTCTTCCAGTGTCTTTTTGCCATCCATGCTTATCTTAGCATGCCTCAAAGCACATTGTTTTCATTTCATTGATGTATCCTTCAGCATTACCTGTCATAACATAAACATAGGCATTATGAAAGCATACAATATCAATTCATATCCACATGATACTAACCTCATATATTTGTCATGACTACTCTTCCCACTTGATTCCTCAAAAACTAGGAACCTCTTCATGTCATTCACTTGCATAAGCAAACATTCCTCCAAAAGAATGATCTCTGGTGACCCTGTTAGACAATGAAATACACACATACATGTATATATATAATCATCAACATAAAAAAATCATGATCATTGACGACCTTGTCATAAAATAATGTACATACATACATATATGCATATAAACATTAGCATAAAGCAATCATGGTCACAACATAATTACTAGATCTCAAGGTCAAGGTTAAGAGAACTTCCTTTATTAATGCACAACATGCACAATATTGAGAACAACCATTCCCAACATAGCCAAGGCATACGTTATCTTAAGCCCATTTACTTTACCTTTATTGTTACCTTTCTCATGACTATCTCGCCATCGTCCATTTACCTCAATGGACCCAACCAATCCAACTATTGGTCATATGATTGCCTTTAGATGCCCTTATATATGCACTGAGCTTCAACCAATCCTTACATCACCTATTGGGTACCACACAATCCTCTGCAAATTCCATTAACTTTCTTCTTTCCCAAACCAATTCCCAAGACTTAAAACATAAAAGGCAAGACAAGAAACAAACAAGAAGAAAAGCATGAAAATCAATAAAAATATCTCTGCAAACAAAGTGGAAAGGCCTTGCACCAGATGTAATAAAAACCGCAAATCAATCTCAACAAATCTCAAAAGACCAAAAATGCAAAACTGGCAACAAACACCATGACTCAATCCCCATGGTTCCCAGTGCCTCCAAGTGAAAGCTCAACCCAAACCTTCTTTAATATTTCATGGCAACCTCTTTTGCATTGCAATCCCCTGCATCATACTGATATGAACACATAGTTTTCAATTCATAAGTAAACATGACAACATACTAGTTACCTTACCTTGTCATACTAATGCCAAGCATGTTATACTGCAACTGCTCACACATGTCAACCACATGTTCCAAATATCAATACAACATATCTACTTATTTGAAATCAACCTTTACCAATATTAACAATCATGTCATAATCCATAGTCAACTCGTAGTCATTAGACATAATGCTACAACTATCACCTACTTACACCCAAGTACATATCAACTGTCTCAACACATATGTGTTAATACAATAATCATAAAACAAGATCATTTGAACAAATACTCATATTATGCAATTCATCAAACATTCAACCAACTTGCAAACATACCATGTTAGATCAATCAACTAGATGACATAATCAAACACTCAAACATCAAATAAACAACATAATCAACAATCAAGCACCAAATATACGACATAAGAAAACTCATACCTTAAGGTGTCTCAGGGGAGGCTATCTTGTCTACACAATCAATCTAGATTAGCATGATATAACTTCACAAAATATCAACTCACATCATAATCTCATAAACAACTGGCATTCATGCATAAAAATCACATATGCATAGTCAGTCTAGACTAATACAACACACTATCACAAATAAGTCGACTCAAACCTAAATATGATAACCATAATCATCTTCATAGACCAATCTAGGTTAGCATGATACATGTAACATCAAGATCTTAATGTAATAACCCTATTCATCAAGTTACTAGCATATAACAACAACAAGTTAACATACAACATATTCATCAACAACATATAACCTAATCATCAATATATCTAACATAAAACAACAATATTAGTACATACAACCACAAGTTACTATCATTCATGACTATTTGACACATGTGCAACTGAGTACACTAATCAACTAGCATTTATCATACATGTAACCATAACAACAATAAAATGACAAGTATATAAGTAACCCTAATTCTTATAATAACCATTGACCACATACCTACATGCCCGCCATACAAACCTATATGAAAATCTGCTCTTACCCCAAATTTTAGTGATGCAATCTCGCTCTGGTGATCTACATCTATTGTTCTATCTCAACGAACACATCAACATCATAACAACCAACAACATCATGATGACCTAAAATGCATACAATGACCTCAAACTACACGTTTGACCTACTATACATGCATAACTATAACCATGACAATGCATGCATAATAACATATGGACACTAACATGCATAACAAATGCATATACAACTAACATGCATTCATGACTAAAGCATACCAACAACAAAATCATCAACCTTCACATGGCAACATCACTACAACCATGATCAACACCATGAAAATGCAACAAGCACATGGAATATAAGCATAAGGAACACATATGCAACCAACATGAATGCATGACCGACACACAACCCATCTAGTATGAGGGGTGAACCATGCCCTGATACCACTATGTAACGACCTCCTCCCACATCTACCCAAGAAACCATCCAATTGGGGTAAACATGTGATGAGAAATTACCATGATATGATTCAACCTCCTAAGTGACCTTAAGGAAGTGGAATCGACAAAAACACACCATACCAAACCTTCTGCACCTGCTACAAGACCCCCATAATGCATCCCATTCATTCCCCTAACCAACCCTTGGGTCCCACTAAACTTTTATACCTCTAAACGCCTGGATGCTCCCTTGATATGGACAAGGGTGCGTCTGAGGACCTCTAGTTGCATGCACAACATAGGTATGCCAACGTCTAGGGACTTTTCTGCTCATACTTGTGTCTGCGACTCCAGGATTTTTGCCACTTTTCAAGCCCATAATCTAGGACACTACCCATAAACCCATGTAGCTTTCAAAATCGATAAATTACATTATAGAAAGACTTACGAATCAAGAACTGACTCCAAGACTAGGCCTGACCATCCCCATCCAAGATTGACATTCTACCAAACACTTGGCATCATTGCTATCTACATGAAATGAATACAATACATAGCATAAATGATTGATAGCTCATATGGAACTTGAAAAGAAGGATAACCACCCTCTTCCCTTAACTATTTTGACATTAATTAGGTCTTGCATCCTTTATGCTTTCAGTTACAAGTAAACACATGAAATAACCATGACAATAACCAGTCATATGACCAACATTAAACCATGAACATAACAATGAGATAACAACCATTAAAGCCACATATTAACAAGTAAAAAAGAAACAAAACTTTCCTTTTATTAAAAATAGGTAGAGTTGACCAGGTTCGGGACTTCCATGTACCACCCAACCTTAGATATGGTTGAACCAAATCTTTCTTTCAGCCAATCACCCCTGTGCCATATTACAAGCATGAATGTGGGATCTCGTGAATAAACCAATCCAAAAAAAACAAAGGGAATCCAAATATTAAACCACCTCTACCCTCACCAAACTATGATCTCACCAAAACTAGCATCGATATCAAAAAACCAAACCAAGTTAGGAATACTTCTGGACTCCATCACTATCCTTGAAGAATTTTTTGTCTCCTTGTCTCTCAAGATTTACCACAATCCATACCAGATCACTAGGCCCTAAATTGAGACACTAGTCTCTCAGGCTTTACCGTAATCCACACTGGCTCACTAGTCCCTAAACCAAGCCTCTGCCCTCAGGCTTTACCATGTATCCTGCCAAAATCGATCAAGGGATTCCTAGGACTTTTGGTTTTTCTTGAGACCACCTCTACTCTGGATTCAGAAACAATCTGATAATTCCAAAGCTCAAAACTGAGAAAACAATCCCATCACACCATGGATATATAGAAAAAGGGAAGGCTAGGCTGAAAACCATTGTCATAAAATGTCAAAACCATTCCACAGAAAACAAGAGAACCATATACCAACATGCAAAGCCATGCATGTCAAAACAGCTAGGGAATCACACATGAATATGTTACCTACAAGTAATCCTACTGAAGCTGCTTGATCTTGCTCTTCCTTGATTGGTCTTTGCTTTGATTTCATTTCCTTTCCTTGTCCTCCCTTTGCTTTACTTTCCCTTCCTTGCTCCAAAGCTCAACAAAATCTTAACATAGACAAAAGCTTGCCAACTCACCCTCAGAAGTATTTTTATCAACGAGGCCTAAATTTTCTTCATTTTCCATCATTTTCCTTCAATTTCCTCTACACATGAAACCTATGACCTTTCACCTTCCTTTTCTCCTATTTTTCTTTATCTTCATAAATAAATGTACCAAAAATACCTTTTTGTTTTTCCAAAGCCTTTGCCATTGCCTTTTCCAATTTCCTTATCCATAATAAATCGAAATGAACACCCACACCAAGATGTCTTGCCCAACATTCAGCTTGGAATATGTGTCCCTTAACCGTGGTCTTAGTTTTTTCCTTTATTAACTTTTATTACATGATTTTTTAACGAGGGGCTATTACATAGGAGGTATGATTTTTGAAGCTATGCTAGCTAAGAGGTCTGCACTAGCATTTTTGAATTCTAGGAATTGGAGTTATGTTGAATGCCATGAAATGTGTATTAAAATCTTGAATTAAGGTTTGGTAATGCTTAAGGTGATTAGAAACACAATGGATTTTACCTGTTCAATAATGATTTCATAATCACCAAAAATTTTAAGATATTTGACATCAAAACTAATATTGTTTTGCAAACCTTGAACCAATGCTTCATATCCAATTATGTTATTTGTGCATTCAAACTCTAACCTATAGGAAAGCATGGTTTTCTCTCCATTTGGATTAATTAGAATACAACCAACTCGTGCACCGTCACTGGACTTCGATCCATCAAAATAAAGTCTCCAAAATAAATCATCGAGCTTATTTATAGGATTGTCTACAATATTAATACACCTTGATGAATCTATTTGTGAAAAAAATTCCATTTGAGATGAAACAAAATCAACAGGAAAAGGAGAACTTTGGGTAGGAAAACTACCAAAAAAGGATTCTGAACAGTAATTTCCCAGAATATTATTGGTAATATCTACGGGTTTGTTCACCTCATTTAAATCAGTCACAAAATACTTCATATGTGTAACATCCCTCCCTTAATAATCAATAATAAATAATA